>LUGF01042341.1:877242-889397 GCA_001625245.1 Calycopis cecrops
AATTATTAGTACTAATATAATAAATGCGAAAGTTTGTAAGAATGTTTGTTACTCTTTCACACAAAAACTACTAAAACTTTGAATCATTTTGGAAGTCCGAAATCCACGCGGGGGAAGCCGCGCGCGGAAGCTAGTGGCTAATAATCCCAGAATAACCGTAATAATTCATTGTACTGGGTTCAAACTTTATGATCTAGTTTACTGGGATACATAAACTAATAGGTTTCTAGTATACTAATAGGCTACTAGGTTACTAAACCTGTTTCGGTATTCTTGACTTTTCTTGACTTTACTTGAATGTTTTTAAGGTACTACTGAAGGTTTAATATAATAATTATAATACAATACAGGCAGTGGCTACATCCTGACTCAGAATAAATTTTAACATAATGGTCACAGTCGTCACCATCTTTATCTAAAATGAATGTCTCCCTAGTGTCAACGGAGGTCGAGCGCGTTGATAAAAAATAAAATGCTTTGTTATATGTGTTATCTTAGATCATTGCTTTATATTACAAAATTAAGTTATTTTGTATGGTAAAAAGAAGGAGATATATGAAAATTACAATTTACTTTGCTTATTCGTGCGCACAGCCGGCCTTCATCGATTTCTAAGACGTTGTCAGTTGTCACGTTAAAAAAATGTATTGGCCGAATATGATTTCGACAGTCGACAGTACATGAATATACTTATTTTACATAGTTTATGTTGTTAATATTGAACGTAATTTGTGTTCATCTTGCTCTGTAGTAATGGAAAACACTTGGAAAACATCATGTTTTAAAAATATTTAATGATAATTTTATGTAGGATATTTATTTATCTTGACAACACCTTTTCACTGTCAAATGTCACTTGTCAAAATTGTTTCCTTCTCTTTCGCTCCCGAGTAGTGTTCAAGGTGGTTATTTCTTCGTATTTTATGAGAAAATAAATAAAAATCGCTTAAATTTTACTTAAATCTTGCTGTGTCTTGCTTAATTATTTGTTTAAGAATATACGTAATATTCTAAAATACATTTTATGGTAAAGATTGATATGATATTTAGCGGTGTTAAAACTTCGTTACTGTGTGTCCAACATTGTTATTGAATCTAAAAGTGTTTTAACCTCTTTTATAATTGATCAACCAACTACCGTTATCTTGTGGTGCTGTAAAATCATCACTTCAGTGTTTCGAAGTCGAATTAAATATGTTTTTCTACTCAAAGAAATATAACCTATACGTTGCGGTTTTCCTTGCAATACATATTTGCAATTGGTGTTACAGATGAGTACGAAAATCATTAAGGCTAGCGCCGTTGAGCCTGATGTATTCGAGACGTCGATCTCGCAAGCATTGGTCGAGTTGGAGACCAACTCCGACTTGAAAGCTCAACTCAGGGAGCTCTACATTACAAAAGCCAAGGAAATCGAACTCCACAACAAGAAGGTAACAAAATATGGTATAATTAAACTCATATCTCCACAAATATAGTTATAAGTATACATAAATAATAGATAGTCTACTTTTATTTTGGCAATAATTTAAATTAATAATATTAAACCTACATTATCTATCTCAGCTATTAGTGTATAATATAACCTATTAGGTTGTGATTTATTAATCATTAACTGTAAATTCTAATAAGGACTTTTATTGTTTAACATTTCTGTTAACAAAAACCTGTTTTTTTTTCAGTCAATCATTATTTATGTGCCCATGCCCAAACTGAAGGCATTCCAAAAGATCCAGATCAGATTGGTCCGTGAGTTAGAGAAGAAGTTCAGTGGCAAACATGTTGTGTTCATTGGTGACCGCAAAATCCTGCCCAAACCTAGCCACAAGACTCGTGTTGCAAACAAACAAAAGAGGCCCAGGTCTAGGTATGTAACTACAATTTTTATCTTGTTACCAAATCTATTTCCAATTCCAAAACAGTTAATAACTGGTGTGTAATATTTAAGTATATATATCCTTTTGCCATTCTAATGTATGTGTGCGTGTGTGTGTGTGAAAAGTGAAAAAAATTTGAAAGTAATTTCTCTGAATATCATTGTTGTTGATAACATCAAACAAGGCAGGCTTATAGATAGCCCTTATTTTTAACCATAACTAAGAAAGCTGTTCTTAACATCAGAAGTTATAAAATTACTTTCTGCATAGTAAATAATGTTGGCTTACTGCAAAAACTCATTTATTGACATTTACAAAACTTTGAGAAGTCAATTGATTATTATTAACACTTTAATATAGTGTAATTAATGATATCTAATCAATTAATTAGTTTTGGTTTGGCCAAGTATATATATATACAACTAGTCTTAGCATGAATGCAAAATCATATGCATACCTCTTTGGAAGAACACTGATGAGGCACCCTTTTTTTCATACATTGAATTCATTTCAATACAATTCATCAATTGATCTTAATTGTAAGTTACAAAATTTAATAACTCTATATTAATTTTTAAATAATTGTATAGTTTTTTTTAATTTTATTGTTCTTAAAACTATGCAAGCTAAAATTATACAGAGGCCTAGGTCTAAGAAAGAATCGTCTGCTTGTAGAATTGCTAATTTATTGAAAGCAGAATAAATCCTTCTAAAATTATTAAACCTCATAATGACTATAGTCTGTTTTTTAATTGAAGAAACTATATTGACAGGTGTAAATAGTTTTTGTGTAGTGCTGACCAATTATACCGATTTGATTAAATACGTAATAAAATATGCGTATTTTTTTATTTACAAACCTGTATTCCATAAAGATATTGTATTAATTTGCTTTATAGACCACATTCACGTTTCTGTGAAGGTAACTTACAAAAAACGATAATGGTTTTTCCGATAGTGGCACAATGCTATTTCTAAATCACAAACTACTAAAACTAGCAACAATGCTCCTGTCAATTTAGTCTCTGTTATTAAAAAATGGGCCAAAGTATTAACAGACAGTCTTATTTATGTTCAGGTTTCATTTTATAATCGATATTACTTTCTTTTTTCAGGACACTTACCTCAGTGTATGATGCCATTTTGGAGGACTTGGTATTCCCTGCTGAAATTGTAGGCAAACGCATTCGAGTAAAGCTGGATGGCTCTCAGCTCATCAAAGTTCACCTAGACAAGAACCAGCAGACCACTATTGAACATAAGGTATTTGTTTATTATAAAACTAAATGCATAAAATAATTTAATTTTGAACATCAGGTCTGTTTGTGTGCTTACATAATTGATTGAGCAATTTCTATGTTTTATGTATAACCAAAAATGATGTGCCTGGAATTTAAGAATATTTATTTGTTTACATTGATATTTATTTACTTTGATGACTTGAAACAATATTGAGTTATAATTTTATCGTAAAAGCATATAATCTATAAATAATTATTGTATACTAGCTGTGCCCCAACTAAAATTCTTAAAATTCACCCCAATTGTTGAATGATATATATTTTTATATTATTCCAGAGGCCAGGTTGTAGTTGTATGCTTGTGTGCCAATTTTATAGAAATGTATTTAGTAATTTTGCATGAAGAATAGTTAGAATAAAACTTTTACTTTCATTTATTAAAGTCTCCTTTATAAGAGTACATATTATTAGTAATAAGTATTTTTAGTATCACAGACATATAATTTTTATTTATATTGTTAAATTATTTATTGAAGGTACTGTAACTAAAACATATTTTTTTGATATGTCACTGCTGAACCTTATCTCTGGAATTATTGTCAATAATTTTTTATTGATATAACCACAATAGTTCTACTACTAAAGTAGTAATTGCCATTCAGTTATCTTTACATACCATTCGAAGTCATGCCTTAAATCTCCCGGTACCGACCACGTGTTCGCTGCGTGTTTTTGAAGCGTCAATGAACGTCCGCGGTAACCGAAAGGTTAAGCTTGCATATCCCTAAATAAAACTTACTTTGAAGGGAAAAACTTGAATATAATATGTTACACACACTAAAGTTATATCAATGTAAATATCATAACAATTGTATGTTACTTTAATATTTATTACTTCAGATCAAATTGCAGAATTAAAGCTCTATGTGCATAAAAATATGCAAAATAAAATGCATAAATATGTTTTCAAAAAAGAAAATTAAGCTATTATTTATTTTTTCAATCTCAGCAAACTTTTATAATAACAAAACTGTTCATTGATAACGATAAATGCGCCAATCACAATGGTAGTGTAGAACTGTAGAGTTTTATTTGACAGATTTAGCATCTGATCTAGGTGGGGGCTTAGGGGGGCTGCAATCCCAGGCCCTGTAAGACCTGGGGGCCTTGAAATCATTATGGGTAAAGCATAAAAGGGCTCCTCATCACAACTTTACGCGACACGCCCACAAACATCCGCATAGAGGCTATACAGGTGCGCTGCCCTCCTTTCTCCTCCCACCTCCATGGGCCAACGGCTACTTATACACCGCACGAAACGCGACAGCACAGCTGTTACTTTACGCCGGTCTCGTGTACCTCTGCAGAAATTTATGGTTGACTCCTGGTAAAACCAATATAAAAATATGTCTAAGCAACAAACTTATTGTTTTTAAGCCTTTGTAACCTATCCACTGTAGTGCAAGTGGGTGAAAAAAAATTGTGGGCAGATTCTTTATACAAAATGAACCAGAATAATGTTTAAATTGTAAATTAAATTTTATTTTAGAAATCGAATAATACCACTTTTTCTATTTTGTTATTTTTCTTTTCTAGGTGGACACCTTCCAGTCAGTATACAAGAAGCTTACAGGGCGCGAAGTCACCTTCGAGTTCCCTGAACCCTACTTGTAAATTTAGACTAATGACTTTACATTAAACGCAAAAACATACCTGTTGTTTTATTCATATAAAGTACATGAATAGTTTGTACAAAAGGAGTTCAGTGACTGTGGCTCACAACCACTACATTAGTATTTACATAGCTACGCTATATTACTATGCTATATTATTATTATTATTAGAACACATGGTTTCTTGAATTTATTACAGTTATTATTTAAATTATGTATTTAATAATAACTAAATTAAAAAATATATATTTAAAAAAACAAAATATCTAATGTCCTTTGTCAAAGAAGATTTCGTTACAGGAGGGCAAACGAGAAGGCAGAGCCATTTTCCTAACTATCGAGGCCCATAGAGGTTACACAGATGCGCTGCTTTCCTTTCTCCTCCCACATTTATGGGCCATCGGCTACTTACGCAGCTGTCGGCTTTTTTTTCCTATGGTAAGGCAAGACATAAAGCTGGCTTTAAAAAACTCGAACAGTCAGTACAGAATCAGTTTATTATAACTCCCTACAGGGTAAAACGCTTTAAAAATTTTACTTTCTTAAAAATATAACTCAAAAGATCTTATACGTGTGAACGTGGGTGTATTTGTACATTTTGCTATTTGTACATTTTGCGTATTGTGTTCATTTTGCGTTTTGTACATTTTGCGATTTGTACTTTTTGAGAGCGGTGCTCATTTTGCGTGTTGTACATTATGCTCCGAAGGGCATATGATGTTATATTTACTATAACTATTAACATTGGGAATTTTGATTTAACAGATACTTTGATATAAACTTCATTATTGGAAAGTCTAATTGCAGGTCATAGACAGCATCCCCCCGAAGCTGCCACCTAGTCTTGGTGGGGGACTTGCGTGCCTTTGTGATCCCCAAGGCTATGTCGTATAGGGCTACCTATACCGGTTTTGGGGGAGAGACCTGACTAAGAACAGCTCAGCTGGGAGGTCCTCCACCATCAACATCATCATCAGCAGATGGCGGCGTGGATTAAGACGACCGACGTGGTGTGCTTCCCTTGATTATACACTTATACTGAGAGTGTGCTTCGTTGGTGCATTGGGACCAGGGGTCAGGATGGGAACCTGACCCTATTGCATGGTTCCGACGTGGAGTAGGGACGGTTCAAAGACTGCCGGACAATGCCCAAGGAGGAGTCTGGCCTTTTCATCGAGGCCACCCTGTCGCTGGAGGGATCCTGTTGCTTGTAGATCCGGTGCCCTCTCAATTATAGCTGCAGGGATTTAGTAGGTAGGAACAAATTCAGTTGTCTAGCCCGACTGCACCCGGTTAAGCCATTTCCGAAAATCATAATTAAGATATAATCAAGTATTGTCCAATTATTAATTACAGCATTAATTAAAATCGACAACAAAAAATGTTTAACATATCGATAACTTTCGCTCAAATACCTACTACGACACAGCTGATTGTCACGTGCCAAGTTCATGGTCACCTAGGGGTCAACGACATGTTGATAGGATCGCGGACCAATCACGAACGTCGCTAGTGCTGACCAACAGACCGTCAATGGCAAACCGCGCGTTCGCCACCCAACCTGTCCTGGCCGCTAAAGTAATGATATCATCTTAGAATAAAAAAATATAAGGGTTAAGGGGTTAAAACTGCACATTTTAAATATGAGAATAAAAAAACTGCACAACTCTAGAATTGTAAAAATGTTTGAAAATTTATGCACAAGGGCATACAGAAAAAGCGTATATCTTGGTTAATAGTGTACTTATGTATTAGAAATACCAATCCCACCCCAAAATCCCAATACATAAAAACTGCACTATACTCTGTCCATTTGTTTATTTTCTTTTTGACACATTAAGAAATTTCGAAATTAGTGACGCCCTCACACGTTTCCGATTCGATTTGAATATTTTATCGATTTTATTTAAGAATAACTTTTAATCGATTTACACATACATATTTTTAGTACAAATATTAATTTAAATTATACATGCAATAAATACATATTAAATTAATATTAAAATAAAAATAATAATTTAAAAAAAACGTTGCAATTGACAACATAATTGACGAACAATTGATTATTCATGTAACAGAGGACTCAACTGATAAGTCTAGTGAACATTATGACTCTGATGAATCACAATAATAAATAATATTAATAATTTTACTTGTTTCATTTGTATACTCTATTACCTAGCTAGTTTGTTAAATAAATAAGTAAATATGTATGTGATTTTCCAAGTATATTTGTTCATTACTCCTGATTTAAACTTGACATAGACTTTATTCACCACGCCTTTTAGAGTTGAATTTTTACTAACGCGTGCATAGTTATAATCTAAGGCAGCTAACATAAGAAAAGAAAATAAATTAATGGACAATGTTATTGTTCTTCATATCATACTCCATTCGTACAAAATTCCAAGATTTCGAATTGCTTTGCAAATAATTAACTATAAAGTCATAGACACTATTTTTATATTCCACTTTTAAACTAAATTTACAGAAACAAAACTTACATAAAGGCGATTTATTATTGTATATGATCGATTTATCTTATTTTAAGACCTGTTTTATAGTCTGTGGTAGTTTCTTATACATAGTGCACTTCACTAAGTGGGCGTTACCCGTCAATAAAGTACGACATTACTGTAGTACATTATTACGAAAATAAAACCGGTAATTCATAGGCATGAGCTGTCAAAAAGAAAATAAACGAATGGACAGAGTATAGTTACTACAATTTTCGCTAGTGATCCATTATTTTGCATAAAAACAGAAAAATAACTTCTGGAATCTATTTATGGCTTGGCCACACATGACTTGTGATCTGCAAGTCCAAGGTCACCATGGACTCTCCGTCATAAAGTCCTGTGTAGCCAAGCCATAAATAGATTCCAGATTCCATTTTAATAACCAAGATATACCTACCCATTTTTTGTATAGGCCTGTAGGCATGTAGACCTTAATGGCCTAATATCATAATGACGTCAGTTAAACAGGTTGTTGCCGACTTGCTTATCTTAAATTACTAAACGTTGATAAATCAAAGAGTCTGCATTTAATTAAATACAATACGTTATTTTTAAAATAATGATTTAGAAGAATTGAAAAGTAAATGGTTCATATGAACTTGTTGACGAGATAATAGTCATAGTCGTGTCATAGTAGTCGTCGGTAAGACGTGTCCTGATATGATCATTATTTACTTCTAAACTAATCACAAGGAAGTGTAAACAAAACACCCATTCATTCCGAACAATAATACATTTATTTATTAATAGTTGCAACATGTTGATTAACAGAGAGCTAAAATTTTAAACAGCATTACAAAAGTGTATAAAATGCATTATCAGTCTATAAATAAAAATAAACGTTATTTAGAATTGCCAATCGTTTAGCAGGAATTACAAATATGTTAAGGCATATTAATTGCACGAGTCGTCTTATTCTATAACTTTATTATTTATATACATATTCTACAACATAATTCTAAAGATAGTGGCTAATTAACACCTTGACAAGAAAATTTATTAGTTCAATAACTACCACACCGAAATATTACCCAACGATAAATATTAAAAAACGCTCCTTATTTACTATTGCTACCTATTTGTTTGTTCATTCCGTATCCAGATCAGTGATTCTCGTCTATCGTCTACGGTCTTCACGTACGTCAAGGAAAGTTAAAAGGCTCCCCTAATACAATGCAGATAAGGAAAAAATATGTAACTTTTTATAGTTATATCACAGAAAAAACCCATAGCAAACTTATTTTTGTAGTTAGTTTCATACAAAATAAGTGCATACACTTGCATATGAAGTTTGTAAACTTTTACAAATTGTCATGCCCGCCATTGGTATACTACCCTCAGTGTGCGCATCCGACTCATTCTTGACAGGTTTTTTATTTATTCTCATTTTCAAATTCTTAAAATGAATTCTATTTAAATTGGCAAATATGTGAATTACTGTCGGAGCAAAGAGACAAAAATCTTACGATAACAGTGTTATCTATCAAAACCCACAAAAGCAAAACTAAAGTAATCATAGTAGATACGTACAAAAGAAGATAAACCAGTTCTATAGTGGTAGGTTTGATAAACGTTACTACCTATTCTATGTTAGATTCAGAAATATCTAAATGTATCTGTATATTTAGCTCCAGTTACTAGGATGTTATTGATATTATTTCAAAGTTTATGCACATACTTTTTTTATGGTATAGGGGAGTAAACGAGCAGTCGGAGCCATTTTCATGACTACTGACGCCCACAGACATCCGCATAGAGGCTATACAGATGCCCCACCCCCCCTTTCTCCCCCCACCTCCATGGGCCACCGGCTACTTACACTTAGGGAGCGTTCAAGTATTACATAACGCAAATTGAGGGGAAGGGGGGGTCTTGTAAAACGATACGATGCGTTACAAAGGCGGGAGGGGGATCTCGAACAACGCGTCACGTAACATTTTTTTAATAAAACAAAATAATATCCCAAGTTGGCAAAATTAGGACAAATGAGACCTTTTTTGCTCAATTTAAGAAAAAAAAGCGAGTTGTGTGTTACGTAATGTTTTGGGAGGAGGGGTGGGGGGCTATACAACTATATTCCGGCGCGTTATTTGCGAGCCCCCCTGGGGGGTTGGATCGAAGGTCAAAAATTGCGGTACGTAATACTTGAACGCTCCCTTATGTAAAATTCGTGACAAGTTGTAAAAAATTTGGTAAAATGTTACCATAGATAGCATGGCATCACATCACAAAAAATAAAATTTTTACATTTATTATTTTAAGACAATAAATATGAAGTTGTATTATGTGTATGATTGTACAGTCACGAGCAATAATATGTATACACTTTAGACCCTTTCACAATAACTTTCTTTAACAAGTCAAAGCAATAATATGGAATTTCAAAAATATAAATTATGACAAGGTGCTAAAGTGTATACACATTATTGCTCGTGACTGTACAAACCATTTATACATTTTAATAAAAATAAGTGCAAACACGGGGCGCATCTACGATGAGATTTGCGAAATTTTCCCTAATACTCAATAGATCATAATATGACCGTCATTATCAATTTTTTTGAGAAAAATTGACAATCCTTGTCAACTTAACATTTTTCAAAAAAGCGTCAATTTTGCCTTTGCAAAGAGTAGCTTTTTGAACTTCTTTGTGTTGAAAGTCGAGGAATGGAACTAGAAAAATCGACCACAGACTAGCATTTTCAAGTACATAGTTTGACATAGACAATCACTACAGTTCTTCCCCATAATATTTATCTAAATTGGCAGCGTCTGAGTCCGCTTTATGTGCGCCCGTCTGTTGATTATCTGGATTTTCATTTGTGGCATTATTTTCCAATTGGCTAGTTGGTTTTACGACTTTTATATAGTTGACTGGTACCAATCCCGCGTGTTGCCGGTCCGTCGTTGCCATCAGCCAACCAGAGTTCCAGAGATGACCTTGTAGGTGCTGCGGCGCCAGGGTCAGGACCTGGTCGGAGTTGAAGCTGACTTCTTGTGGCGATGTAGCTTGGTAGTCGTACTGTGCGACCGCTCGCAGTGGATTCTGCCACGACGTAGGGTCGTTTACTGAAAATAAAATTAAACTTGTAAATGTTGAGTTAAATGTGTATCATATTTCATCAACGTTCCATGGTTTCTAGAATATTATCTACGATCGAGTATTTTTATGGACAACATTTCTTGCTTGTTTCTCAATAAAAGCGTTATATGTTCTAGAATGACGATCGTCACGCGTATCTAGGTCGTGGGTTCGCTGCAAGTGGTTCGTTCGTTTATTGAAAGATAATGCTCAACTGTGGACAGATACTGGGGTTCGTGATAATTAATCATAGAAGGACCTTCTCTTGAATGATATGGATCGGATAAATGGAGAGACCATTTAAGCCGATCAAAATAATTTATGACGAAGAAAATTTAAAATTTTAGATTAATTCTATAAGATTTAAGTAGGGGCAGTAGATGTTTATATCAAGTACTATAAAATAATCAATTCAACATTTTAATTACGATCAGAATAGCGGATTTTGGTGTGATGTGGAATAAATTATAATTGATAGTTACATTCATAAAGTCATATCGTTTATACCTAGTCATCTGATGACAGTGACCTGTCTCAGTTTTATCTACATTGTTATACAAACATACTACAACCTAATAACGTTTTTGCGATATTATATTTATGTTTCTGCGCATTTAATTTTCCAATAAGAGTGGAGGAGCGGGTAGAGAGCATATAGATAAATATATAAAAATTGTAAAGGACGCATCAACATTGCATTACGTTATTCGGACGTTTATGGAACTCTGCTGACATATAAGTTCAAGAAGACTCATTAGTTCAACAAGTACCTACGTGTACAGCGGCACTTTCGGTAAAACATGCCAATCACGTGTCTTAGACAAAAGAGCTGAGAATACACGGGCCTAATATTGACCGATAAGTATTCGATACTCTTATCCCTTGTTTATTCAGACGCTGATTCACGTTTACCTACTTACGTCACAGTCATGATCGCAATATCTCTCTCGACGGTAGGAATACCAGAAGTACGCAGTTAGATGACAAAACAAAGTCATACGTTATAATCATCATAGAATGTTTTCTTGATGAAATTTGAAAACTCTAGCGCCAATATTTTTTATGGTATAGGAGGGCAAACGAGCAGGCGGAGTCATGTTCATGACTACCGACGCCCACAAACATCCGCGTAGAGGTTATACAGGTGAAGTGCCCTCCTTTCTCCTCCCACCTCCATGGGCCACCGGCTACTTACACACCGCACGAAATGCGACAGCACAACTGTCACTTTGCGCCACCGGTCTCGTGTAAGCGAAAGGTAGCTAGCTCCCCGGTCGTGCCGGCCCAATTCGACTGCATGCAAGCATGCAGTGTGGTACTACCTCTTACCCTATTTTTATCCTTTTTTGCAGTATAGAAGGCGAACGAGCAGTCGGAGGGTTTCGATGACTACCGACACCCATAAACATCCGTATAGAGGTTATACAGATGTGTTGCCCCCCTTTACCTTCTATGTCCCACTGGAAACTCTTACACCTCACGAAACACGACTGCACGCCTCGCATCTTGCGAGCAACCGCTCCTCGCCGATTGCGATTGATTGAGGGTTATTGGAGTAATGACCTCGACGTAACTCGTAATATCGACTAAGTTTTAACTGCCAAGTATCTACTTTGATGCATAAAATACTGCTGCTATAAGAACTTATATAACACTGTAGAAATTAATGATTCTCACATTGTGATATGTTTTATCTTAATCTTAATGTTTGTGATTTATGATATCTGCTTGTCGTTATGTAATGATATATTAGATAAAACCTA
>LUGF01042341.1:899624-914925 GCA_001625245.1 Calycopis cecrops
AGTCATCTTGTGCATACCATGTTGTGAACTCAAGGGCCTAAAATGTGATGCAGGTTACAAGCCCTTAGATTTAACTTCCAGGTTAAAACAAAGTCTTTTTCTTAATAACAGTTAGGTTTGGAATTGGAGGAAATTCTGTGTTATGGCATTGGACTGAACCTTGTTGCCATAAATATACTCTTAGAATAGAACATCATCAGAATTAGTTAGTATTAAGAGTAAAGAGGAAAAAATTCAACCCTATGTAGAAATAGCATTTCAAATAAAGAAGTGCACAATGAGCAGGGACCGGAACCGCTTACCCTTAAAGGGGTTTTTGATAGGGTATTTCATAGACTTGTTTTCAAAAACCCTATCAAACCGTTAACTCGATCGTTGACTTAGTCTATCTTAAGGGTAACCTTATCAATAGAGTTATTCGTGTAAGCACTAACCCTATTAGAAAACCCTATTGCACAGCTTACCCATTCATAGGGTTTTTACGACGCGCAAGCAACTTGAACCTCTATGCTCACGAAATTCAATCTCGCACTCTGAGTTCAATTACGCATTTTTATAAAAATTTAAAGAAAACAGCATGCGCGGAACAGAGACAAACATAGGGTAACCTTATCATAGGGTAAGCGCTTAAATATTAACCGTTTTTAATTGGGTAAGCGCATCAAAAGTAGTTAACCTTATTCAATAAGGTTTCCACATCGATAGACTTACACTATCGATAAGGTTACCCTATCATTTGGGTAAGATTTCAATAGGGTTACCCTAAAAATAGGCTTAATCAAAAGAAGGGGTTTTCCGGTCCCTGACAATGAGTGCATTAATTAAACCTATATTTTTCTTATCAGGGTATAACTAACTTGATATTGTATTAAGTACTGTGTTAGTGTTCAAACTCTCCCTGTACTTGACTAATTATTATCATTATTAGGTTACTCCTAGTACTATTACTACTATAGTAATAGCCTGAGTTTGGTTGAATCTAGTTGTAGCCGGCATGATATCGACTAGCCCTAGTATTAGCCACTAAGGCTTGGCTGGATCTATTTCTAACCGGAAAGATACCGGCCTAGACCTAGTTTTACCCAAAAATAATCAGTTAATTCTAGATTTAGCCAAGATGAAGTGGTTACACCTACTTCTAACTAGGGATTGCAATTTGGTATCATTTGCAATCTGACCGAATTTCGTGGGATCCCATCTGGATTGGATTAAAATTAAAAAAAAATATTTAAGTTATTTAGGGCCTAGTATTTAGTGATTAAAAGTTTTAATAATTATATTAACATAAAAAGAAAAATAAATAAATATTTGTAGAAAATAAAATTTTGCATGCCTTAAGCGCGAGCGTAGGTATGCTCTACTCTCGCCTAAAAATCAAAAACTGCGTTCGGTCAGAGTTTTATTTTAAATAAATAATAATATAGTGCTTAAAGTAGGTTGGCCTTCATACCACAATAAAAGAAAACATCAATGGTCATTTTTCTAAACAATAAACAGCAATCCAACCCACAATTTAGATAAAAAAATGAATTTTTCAGAAAAAATTCTATGAAAAACATATAACATTCTCTCTGTAATCACCATAACTTTTGAAAAACATAACTAATCGATTTAAATTTTATTTCAATAGGTCCGTAAATCTATTGTGACGAACTGATTAGAAAACCATAACTCAATTATTATTCGTTTTATTGTAAAAAATCAAATGTGTACTGTTGAAACTAAAAAATTTACATCTTAGGCAGTCTTGTATACAAATACACAAAGTAAACGTCAAAAATGTGTCAACAGTGAGCTTTACTCTGAGAGTAAAGCCACTTGAGACTTTATTTTCACAACGTTAGAGTGTATAATTGAATAAATCGCGTTCGCGCACTTAAAACATTATGGTAAGAGACATTCTTTATGGTTAAGTTTTAATTGCGTCATTCATATAAGCTGCCAGCACAATTTTATTAGTCTAACGTTTATTAATTTCTCGACTAAAATTATGTAATTTATATTGGTAATAATCGCTTTTATCTGAAGCAGTTTTTATTTTTACATTATGATGTCTAATAAATATAAAATAACTTATTTTCTTTAAGATTCAAGTTTACCATAAAACTATTTGAAAATTAAAAATAAAAAAAGCAATTTTTGGTGAAAAACGTATATGTGTATCATGAGTATCTAATTTAAATAACATACGTATGACACGAGTGCTTAAGGCATGCACATTTGGTTTTACCAAATTTTTTTAATATATTTTTTGGTATTAATTGTAATTTGTACCAGATGAAATTATGAAACTATAACAAAGTAATCAATCTCACTTGTTGCTGTAAGTATCTGAAAGAACTTACGTAATAATAACATATTAATAATCTACACAAGCTTAACATCTTTTTTCGTCCTTTAAATTTGTACTTTATAAGTATATATCAACTTCAGTCATTCATAATTCTAACAAACAATAAAACAAGAAGCAGTTAGTTTTTCCATGTAAAATACAAGTGAATATTATTTCTGTTTATGAAATGATCTAAGGAAACTTATAGTGTTGATTGTACTGTCTCCTAATCTGCTTCTTATTCACTACAGATATAACTTGTGGCTGAAAAGACCCTTTCTGCTTTATTACTGGTTGACCTAATCGCCATTAAGTAACTATAGGACATAGATGTTTCCTTTTTTTTTTTTTTATAGCATAGGAGGCAAACGAGCAGTTAGGTCACCTGATGTAAAGTTAACACCAACGCCCACAGACATCCGTAACACCAGAGGTCTAACAGATGCGTTGCCGACTTGAGGAAAGAATAAGCTCTTTTCTTGAAGATCCCAAGGTCGTATCGGTCCGGAAATACCGAGGGGGGCAGTTGATTCCATATTGAAATGGTGCGTGGGATAAAATTGCGCTTATAGCGCAGTGCGCACAGTAGTAGACTTCGGGGGATCTAGGTGGTAACGATGGAATTTGGAATTTCGGCGCGAAGTCCTATAATGGAATTCAGCTGCAGGTATTAATCCGAACAATTCCTCGGAACACTCCCCGTGATAAATACGATAGAAGATGCACAGCGAGCTGACATCTCTACGCAAGGCAAGAGTATCAAGCTGGCGGGTGAGATACTGGTTATCGACGATTCGAGTCGCTCTTCGTTGTATACGGTCAAATGGAACGAGCTGATATTGCGGGGCTCCGGCCCTTTTACTCCCTACTTCATATGCAGTCATTTATTTTTAAGTATTTTCTCATAATCTGTTTCCTCTATATCCTTTTTTTCTTGCAGGATTTGATTCTCCAGTTCCTCTTTTAATGTATTTTTTTTCTATTGGCTATTATTAACAATGGTAATCACGAGAAGTCAGAATCGGAATCTAGAAATCTATATTTTTGTCTGCTGTTTGTGTCACATTTTTATCACTAAAGAAAAGGCAAACTTTCGCTTTGGTTGACACATTGATGCCAACAATATACGTTTCAATATTTTTATAAGAACATCCATGATTTTTCCGGATCCGTTATCGGATCCGGCGTCGACTCACTGGATCCGATAGGTCCAAAAACACGCCGGATAAAATATATTTTTATATTCTTAAGTCTCTGAAATGTAGCGTTTTGATTATCTTGGCTACTGTAGGTACGCCGTACAGTAATCCATACTAATATTATAAATGCAAAAGTGATAAAACATCAAATCGGATCAACGAAACGATGTGATATTTAGTATGGAGATAGTTGAAGGACTCAAGAGTGTCATCGGCTCCTTTTTATCATTACCACGCGAGCGAAGATGCGGGTAACAGCTAGTAATGTTTAACGAAAAGAAATAAAAGCTAAAGTTGTACGTAGCGGTGTCAGTCAGTCGAGTAAGCAATTTCCTCCAATGTCCGCGCAACTTGCAATGAATAAAAATGTGTCGCCGGCTGCATGTTGTTTGTTGCTTCTATGTTTTTATTAAAAACTTTTTTAATATTAACATGCTTGTCCACAATTTGCCGTTTTGCATTGGCAACATTTTATCCATCGATGCAGTCTTTGCTATGTTTATTCAGGTCGTGTATGAGTAATTGATAGCAATGGCGTAAGTTCATCGTTAGTTAAATTGGATATTTTTTTTTGTATTTGTGTAAAAAGCCATTTAACATATTGTAAGAAATTTTAAAATTTGTATACGTCCATTATTATTTTCCGCAATTTCTCCCGCGCAAAATCCCCGAGGAAACCATATATTTTTTCGAGATGAAAAGTAAAATTGTATTTATCAGAATTGTAATCTATATTTGTGCTAAATTTCGTCCAAATCGTTGAATGTTTTGCGTAAAGACCAATTTAATAAATGTGTGTAAACAGTATTTACACACGTATGACGTACCACACACAAACTTATGCATTTATTACATTTTACATAGATAGAATATGCCAGATGTATAGTTGATACGAAACTAGTCATTACGTATCTATTCTAAGTAGTAATTCTCTATCTATTTTAGCAACACACCGATACAATCAATATATTTATAGCGTGAACAATTAATACAGATATTATGCTTTTGTTTCAGATTACTTTCTTCTTCTTGGCAATCATTAGGGGTAAGTTTATTACTTATTTCTTTTTTTGACATAGTTGTCATCGCTTAAACGTGAATAAATAAGTTTAGATAAGCTGAAGAAAGAATGACAAACTAGAATTGGGTAAATTCTTTCCTTAAATATGTAGTATATTAATCTCATGTACAATCGTTTATCACCATGTACTTATGTGATAATATAATGGCCCGCATGTTATGCACTAAAGAAAAGGCAAACTTTCGCATTGGTTGACACATTGATGCCAACAATATACGTTTCAAAATTTTTTTAAGAACATCCATGATTTTTCCGGATCCGTTATCGGATCCGGCGCCGACTCACTGGATCCGATAGGTCCAAAAACACGCCGGATAAAATATATTTTTATATTCTTAAGTCTCTGAAATGTAGCGTTTTGGTTATCTTGGCTACTGTAGGTACGCCGTACAGTAATCCATACTAATATTATAAATGCAAAAGTGATAAAACATCAAATCGGATCAACGAAACGATGTGATATTTAGTATGGAGATAGTTGAAGGACTCAAGAGTGTCATCGGCTCCTTTTTATCACTACCACGCGAGCGAAGATGCTGGTAACAGCTAGTAATGTTTAACGAAAAGAAATAAAAGCTAAAGTTGTACGTAGCGGTGTCAGTCAGTCGAGTAAGCAATTTCCTCCAATGTCCGCGCAACTTGCAATGAATAAAAATGTGTCGCCGGCTGCATGTTGTTTGTTGCTTCTATGTTTTTATTAAAAACTTTTTTAATATTAACATGCTTGTCCACAATTTGCCGTTTTGCATTGGCAACATTTTATCCATCGATGCAGTCTTTGCTATGTTTATTCAGGTCGTGTATGAGTAATTGATAGCAATGGCGTAAGTTCATCGTTAGTTAAATTGGATATTTTTTTTTGTATTTGTGTAAAAAGCCATTTAACATATTGTAAGAAATTTTAAAATTTGTATACGTCCATTATTATTTTCCGCAATTTCTCCCGCGCAAAATCCCCGAGGAAACCATATATTTTTTCGAGATGAAAAGTAAAATTGTATTTATCAGAATTGTAATCTATATTTGTGCTAAATTTCGTCCAAATCGTTGAATGTTTTGCGTAAAGACCAATTTAATAAATGTGTGTAAACAGTATTTACACACGTATGACGTACCACACACAAACTTATGCATTTATTACATTTTACATAGATAGAATATGCCAGATGTATAGTTGATACGAAACTAGTCATTACGTATCTATTCTAAGTAGTAATTCTCTATCTATTTTAGCAACACACCGATACAATCAATATATTTATAGCGTGAACAATTAATACAGATATTATGCTTTTGTTTCAGATTACTTTCTTCTTCTTGGCAATCATTAGGGGTAAGTTTATTACTTATTTCTTTTTTTGACATAGTTGTCATCGCTTAAACGTTAATAAATAAGTTTAGATTTAAAGCTGAAGAAAGAATGATAAACTAGAATTGGGTAAATTCTTTCCTTAAATATGTAGTATATTAATCTTATGTACAATCGTTTATCACCATGTATTTATGTGATAATATAATGGCCCGCATGTTATTTATATGCGGCTTTGAAAGTGCAGGTTCAGTGAATGATTACTAAGTGTTAATGGTTCGCGAATTAGATATTAGAGTTGCGGTATATCGAATTAACGATTCGACGCGCTCATTCGATCCGCCCGACTCGATTATTGTATCCCATTCGCAAGACGTCGAGACGAAATATCGCTATCGATTTAAGATTTTAATCATAATCCATTACCGTCGATGCATAATCTGAAGAATCTGAATCAATATCTCTCCATATCTCTCCATAACTTTAGCTCTCACTAGGTTGCTGTATATCTCTGTCTAGGCATAACATTGGTACATTTGTATCTACTCCGTGAGAGAAATAATAAATAAATAAATATCTTAGATGAACAGTTTGGTTACTGTTGCTAAAGCACAGTGGGAATCGATGAACTTCACTATTTGTTATATTTTTCTCACTGACCTATATAGTTACTGGATTACCGAATTGGAGCCGTGCCGCACTGCATACAGAAAGTACCCTTAGTTCTCACACAGTACCGGCACGATTGGATGCTGTCGCGATGTGCGTCTCTCACATGTCTCTAGTCTTACTATATTGTCAGCTGATTAGATCGCTCGTTTATCCCATAAAAAACAAAAGCCCTGTATAAGAATAAGAATTTCTTTATTTGGGCTAGTTACACTTTTTACAAAAAACAAAACAGACATAATATATTTTAAACAAAACAACAAGAAATAAAAAGAAAAAATAAACA
Source organism: Calycopis cecrops (assembly GCA_001625245.1). Taxonomy (NCBI): domain Eukaryota; kingdom Metazoa; phylum Arthropoda; class Insecta; order Lepidoptera; family Lycaenidae; genus Calycopis; species Calycopis cecrops. The sequence continues at coordinate 906,501 of LUGF01042341.1, forward strand.
AAAGTATAAGTACTTAAATAATAATAATAACAATATCATATACACTAGAAACAAAAAAAAAATAAACTTATAAAAAACATAAAAAAAGAAAACGTAAATAATAGTAGGTACGGGAAAAGCACAACAGTGTAACCAGTACCCAAAATGGTAACCACTCAGTATGATGAACCCTGATTTTATGTGGCCCCATGTACGATGTAGGAGTGACGGAACATACAAGTACTCCAATATCCACGGCGTTACATCCATATATTACGCATTAGCGATGCGTACCAACTGCTACGCGTATATACATTAACGTGTAACTAGTAACCGTATATTCTGGAGCAGACAGACCGCAGCCCCGTAGCTCGGGTAGCATCTGTTTTCCCCGCTAAGGTATTTTGTGCATAGCGTTTATAAAACTATATTAGTGCTATTTCAACCCGCTTTAGTTACACGTTTCTGTGTGATTTGTTATTTTCATTTCAGGAGAATGCATTATTATTAGGTATAAAATCAAAATCAAAATATTTTTATTCAAAATAGAAATTAAAAAAATGCTTTTTGAACGTCAAAAATTTCATCTACCACCGGTTCAACCCTAGCCCTGTCCTGAGAATATATGATTATAAATCATATGAATAATATACTAATACCTCATATTTCGTGATAGTGACAGTATTGTAACTTATATTGATCCGAACAGGAACTCAAACCTAGGACGGGTTATTGGGTCTTACGGTCCACGGAGTCAGTATACTTGGTGGTGTTAAACTCTTGCGATTCCTTAGGCACATTAAGCCATTGTTCTAGAAAGAAAAAGAAGAAAAAAGAAATTCTAGTATTTTCTATGGAGATGGCCGCTGCGCTGTTTAGGAAATTGGGTCAATATTATGCATATTTTACAATAGCTGCAATATTAGACCTCCCCATAGCCCCAATAAACAAATCTGCGCACGCCAGGCAGTTTACTATGCGCAGTATACTTTTAGTGTGCGCGCAGTCTTACCGGGTACTTACACATCAAGGGCCGCTCAGGACCATAACTCGTCGCTCTAGGGCCCCGCCGCGCCGGAGCGCAATTATAGCACGCGCTTATTAAGGAGCCCATTACACTAAGCGTTCTGGGATGTTTCAAATGTGTATATACTTTTAATGAGTGTAGCCGGTCCTATTGGCCGGCTCACTCCAGCAAATGCGTATTTAAATGCTACTTGCGTAGGAGACAGATAGACGTCGTTCGGAATATTTTTATACGTGTATCTTTGTCGGCCTCCTTTACGTATGGCCAATATCACGCCGAGGGCCTGCGATTTGTTTGACGAATATTAATGTCTCTACTCGGATAGATGAGACTATACTTTATACGTAATTTGTATAGTTATAATTCGGATTCGAACCTATCTTATACAGGGTGTTCAATTCTGTCCCTGGATTTGTTGCGCAGTGGAAGGAATGTTATTACGCAGGGCTCAAATCAGAATGAACTTTGTCTGCGTAATAAATTAAACTTAAAATTAATGCAATTACCTTGCGTATCTGGAGACCGGCTTAATATATCACATTACTACATAAATCCTATGGCCATAAATTTCACACATGCAATGAGATATACTTAGCTTCCGTGGAGCTGCAATCCGCCCGAAATATGAATCTTAGCAAGCCTCGTCAAGCGGGGTGGCAAAGTCTTTTATTTTCAACTTATACACAAACACAATTCAATCAAAAGTTCATTTAGTTAGTCAATTAATTTACACTCCCGATAATATCAAAAGGGGAACCAACACTTAACTTAAATTAGCAATCATAAACTCAAGTCTCAAATTATATACGCGCCCGATCTCATCGGCATCAAACAAGGCGTAAGCAATTACAATTACAACGATCTCTCCAGAGATTTCACAATAATAATAAAATATGGCGTCTTAAAACTAAAGCGTCGCGTAGCAACCGCGCGGCAGCGACCGACGCGGCCTCACGCGGCCTACACCGGTATTACATATTGATTACATGAATTGCGCGGAACACGCCTAGATGGCAGCCATATGGTTCAGAACACAGGGTGTAATATGAAAGCTAAGCACAAAAAGGTAACGATTTAGCTTAGGTAGTTATAACATCCCATCGTGATACCGCAGAGTTTGAAGTCATTAACCAATACGCCTTTGCGCTACCTAATTTATTTACTAATTCAGCTACAGAACTTGCTATTATTCTTATGACCGATTGCATACGGCACTCGCCCCAAAAATGTCTTATTCTGGGATTTAGACAAAGAGTTGTTTGGCCAGCGAGTGAATGAGAAGGCGATCCTTGTGCAGTAGTCATTACGCATAATGAATGCAAGGTGGTCATGAATCGTACTTTGAACGACAGTGGGCAGATGATTGACTACACTTCTACTAATATTATAAATGCGAAAGTTTGTATGTTTGTTTGATTGTTACTAATTCACGCAAAAACTGCTGAACCGATTTTCATGAAATTTAGCACAGAGAGGGAAGCTTGGATTAACACACAGGATAGTTTTTATCCCGAAAAAATTTCCTATGGGATGCCATGGGATAATTTTCTATTTTCCACCGGTTCGAAACTTATACGGGCGAAACCGCGGGGCGCAGCCAGTAGCAAATATAGGTAAATAGTATGTACCTCCCCTGTGCCCCGTTGATTACGCACCACAGTTAAGCTATAACCTAAATACGTATCATATCATAATATAACATAGTGCGTGCTATGTTATTGTACATTATCGCCATATTATTTTCATAATTATTGGCAGTTATTAAAGCGCACAATGGCAGGAATTACCATCATTTATATCGCGGTGCACGGCGTAGTTCATCGAGTCTTTAGTAATGATACAAAATGACTAGTTGAAGCCGCAGAGGATATGGCACAATCGTCTGAATTGCGGCGGCCGCGGTGCCAGCGCCGGCAAATTGTAGCACACCGCGTCTGTGTGGGCACACTAATAACTAGTGCTACTAAATTATAAATTGTTCATCATTATCACCATTGTCATCTTTATAGTGGATCTTTAACGTCAACTACTGAACCTATGCTGATGGCCCTAATTGGCCATTTTCTACCGCTAATATCTAAACTGGGCCTTTAAAATTTCAATGCAAATTTTACTTGGATTAAATTTCTAAAATATGTTTTATGTCGTAAAAAGCTTATTCATCTCTCAAAGGACGCAATCTGCTAGACCTCTGGTGTTGCGGATGTCTGTGGGCGTTGGTGATCACTTAACATATTTTGCCCCCTATGCTATAAAAACAATATTTCATAATTTTGCTACACAACACAAAAATTACACAGATACAAAAAAAAAATGGTCTCAGATATTGTCTAACTATGACTATTTGTATTTGACCCATAAATACGTTAAGTTCCCTGAGAACTTTAACAAAATTAGCTGGAACGGAATTTAGATTGCAATAGTATATTTGATAAGTTAATTAAATTCATACGGCCTGGATTCCGCGCGAAAGCCTTACAATCGCGCTAATAAATTAAAATCTACATTATGTAACCCACATTTCTGTTTAACTGCAGTTTAATTTGTTAAAGCGTGTAATTTGATTGACCTATGCCAGTGCATTGGTTAATCGAATTAATTTACTAGGTAACTATTAATTGATAGTAAAAATATCGAAAAAGTTACAACAGTAAATATGAGATAAAATCAATGTGTAGTAACGACGAGGATCTATATAGGAGGAGGATTAATTCTTAGGATTTTGTACACAAATGCTGCCGCTATTGTGTACTAAGTCGTCCATGACAGAGCTGTATTTCTATTTTTAAAGCATCCCAGTCACAGATGGACTATCGCTAGACAGAAACCTGAAATTAAAAAAAAATTCAAACTGGCCCGAATGGTCTCTGTACTCATTTGTATGGAATGAACTTAAAATATGATAGGAACTTAATAAACAAATGCAACTTTGTCAATTTTTAGAAGTTGGTACGCTTGTGCCTCTCTCAGGTGAGCTGCTCTTAGGGTCAATTCACAACAAAAGCGCGGCGAAGCGCAGTTTATGTGTCATATGAATTTCAACTTTATAATAATTACTATAATACTTATTATCGCATGAGAACGCGCAGATTCCCGCGACTGCGCGAGAAGTCGCTGCAATCCGCGCGGAAGTCGCGAGAATTCGATAATAAGTACTACAGTAATGAAAATAAAGTTTAAATTTATATGACACTGAAAGTGCGTTACGCTTCGCTGCGCTTCGCCGCGTTTTGGTGTGAATTGACCCTTAGTCTAGCTTTTCCCACCCAAGCCGGTCCGGTATGGGTAGCCCTGTCCGTCCAAGCCTTCGGGGATCACAGAAGCCCGCAAGCCCCTCACCACGACAAGGCGGCAGCATCTTCGGGGTTGGGGGGCGGGGGCGACTCTATGTGATTCGCACTAGTTTTTTAATCAATATTACAATACAGTTTATTATTATTCATCTTTTGTAATTAGATTTTGTCGCTTATGTGAGCACCTACACATTCACGTTCGGTTTTAAACGTGAACTTTGTGTAGGCGTAGGTGCGCTCATTTAAATCTAAATGATGATTTACTTTTCTTACAATGTAATGTGCGAGTGTGTAACACCGCCTTCCGGCTAACTTGTATAACGTGTGCGTTAAACTTTATCTCACCGCCGCGTGATACCCCGAGATATTTTATTTTGTTGACTCGGATAACCGGATTTGCAGTGGTATTTCCGACCCCGACTTAGGGTTCTGCAGGAAAACAGTCACCCATTTTCCAAAGGACGGTAAGGCGATTCTCTATCTTTGAATTTTCTTTATAGTATGCAGGGGCCAACGCACATGGAGCTATTTTTATGACTACCGATGCACATAGACATCCGCATAGAGGTTGTACTGGTGCTTTACCCCTCTTTCTCCTCACCCCTCCATTGGCCACAGGCTTCTTACACACCACAATAAACGAGACAGGGTAGCTATCACTGTACGCCGGTATAGTGTAACCGTGTCACTACCTCTTACTATGTCGATTTCTACTGCCAGTCCATTATAGCTTTATATGAGGTCCTTCTGAGAAAAAAAATACTTTAAAGTTCAACACGTACGAAGTCCCGGGCAAAAGCTAGCGCTCAACAAGTTCGACATACATTCGAATGAGCAGCGTATTATGTAACGAGGACACAATGCAGACGTACGTATAGGATGCACAAGGAACTGCGGGTCGAGCCGTTCCCATGACTGATATGTGCGCGGACCGGAACGCTTCGGTGTTATTGTTGATACTTTTTGCAATACAAAGGCTTTATTTACACGTTGCCGTTATTCCTGACACATTCGCACGGAACAGTGCGAGTCCCAGAAACTAGGGCGTAACGTTATTGAATGGTTAGACTAATTAAAAGTGCCTACGTAGCGTTACCTCGGCTTTCACACAGTTCTCCGGTATAAAGTTGAGAATTTGCTGAATGGATAAAAACTGTACAAGTGACGTATCCGTTGATGTGCAGTAAAAATTTGCTAACTACATTTTACTACGGGATACGTAATCAATTTTGAATTTGGTCGCTTTAGTCTTAATTCTGTCGATCTAGTTTGAGAAAACATACTTTTCTTAAAATATAATGCGACTAAATAATTCTATTCTCAAAATTCTAAAATTCGCTTTAACAATATTTATGTATAGCATACTTGTATAAATTATATATGACAGAAGCTTAAAGCTTAGTAACAAAAATCAAATTCAGGACCAATAAAGTATAAGAGAAAGATGCCAAAGATTTGTCTAACATTTTACGTAAAACACATTTTCACAATGTTGATCAATGATTATATCAACCGAATTCACCTGCCAACAGGTTTCTTTTATCGCGTGCTATTAAAAAGAGGTTTTTTATTAAAAGCCTACCGGATAGGCCAGGTTTTTGTTTTATAGAACATCTTTAATCTTAGGAATTTATATTATTGTTTTTAATTTAGTAGGCTGAGGTACCTACATTTATATTGTGATGCATGACAGGTGTCTATCTGGTACATAACCTATCATATCATCGTATCGTATCATTACGAACTGACGATCTGCTGTCAGTTTTCTTTAAGGTGCTGATAGACTTGAGCATTCATTTGTAACAGAACATCGAGCATTCGCCGTTTTATATTTGTCGAACTGAACAACGAGCCAACATAGCTATGTGTGTGCAATGCTCGCTAGAATGCTCTCGTTTATTTTTCTGTATGTAACATTCGCGTGAATGCTCATTACATGTGAATGCTCAAGTTTATCAGCACCTTTAGACATACAAGAGTTTGGTAAGATGGCTGCATTCATTACCGATACATCAGATCTCATTGACATTACGGGATGATTTGTGGGCTATACGGTTATATAAAGGAGTGTTCATTAAGCTGTAAAGTCATGTTTTCATCATTTTCTCTCTGGGTTCTCTATACGTCTAAGTTATTTATCGTAAAGATACAAACATCATGAAATACATCTGTCCATTTTCCCCTGCTTCCATCCAAACGACGCTTCCACAATCTACATTTCCACATCCACATTCTCCAGATAAGAAATGCTTAACCTAATACAAAGAAAACCTTTAAATAGAGCCTTTCTCTAAACACTCGCTCGTATAGAATTGCCGACAGACAGATAGCGTCACGGGTGTTCTCTAGTGTTTCATAAAAGGTCGGAGCGGCGCGCAGGCTGTTGCGAATCGCTTCGAAACTGCACTTGGCCTTTGTAACTCAAGCCGGCTCATATTCAAACCTGATACATCCAATTCGTGATTGGCTGACGTTTCGGAACGCCAGAAGTCGCACCCTAATTCCAACATTCGGTTATCTGAGATTGAAACATTCAAATTCCCTCAGCTCGGTTGCTTTATGTCAAATGTCATGTTTTATAGCGTTTGGATGAATGTAGCACATGCATTAACAGCTTTGTCGTATGACTCTAAGTTCTATATGCATCTATCCAAGTTCTGATATAATAGAGTCTTTAAGAATGAAATGGATCTATTATAATGTTGTTGGTCCCGGAAAATATGGGTTTTATATGAATTTATAAAAATAAATGACCAATGTTATGAGCAATTGGATGTTGTTTTGGCTATTTAGGAGTAATTTATTTACGACATATGTTTAAAGTAAAATACGTATATTAATATAATGTCCACAATGTGATCTTAAACTAGATCCGCTTATGTTTATTAGCTTAATTTATGCGCCATGTCAGTTTATAAATTAAATTAATTAAAAAAATGTTTTTCTAAATATTTACTTAAGACCGAAAGAATAACGGCAGGATTGTATGGGACTCCCGTATCGCAAATTCATAAGCAATTCATAAGCATGTAAGTGCTTAAAGTAGTATGTATTTGGTACATTATATCACCGATAACCACACTTTAAATTATCAAACTTTTAGATGTTAGCATTCATAAGTTATTAATGTTTTTAATTTACTTTGTAAATTCATTTCTCAGGCATTTGATTGACAGCTTTGACACTTACAGATAATGACATATGATTTGATCTATGATAGTTGTCAATATCAATTGTTGCCATGTCAAATAATTATGAACAAATGATCTTTAAAATAGTTTTTTGTATAATCCATGCTTAAACAAATGGAAGTATTGTATTTTAATTATTAAAAATACTCATAAATACAGGAAAAATAATCTAAATAACTAAACACTTATAATAGCCTAGATATTAGCTTTTCCAATATTTTTTATTTTACATATGGCAAGTTTTGAAAAAACAATAAAAAAGCCTTTTTACGAACTTTTAAAATTAAAATAATTACTTCTAAATATTTAGATTTACTTACTTTATAAGTGTAACAAATTTAATGACGATACATTAAAAACATAATTTCAAAATAAGCGATACTGATCTTGCCGTTTTTCTTTAATATTTAGATTAGATTTGAGTACGTAATAATCTTAAATATTATTCACATTTCTTGGTACAAAAGGGATTTGTTGCACAAAACAATATACATTTTACGATTTTAACACGCTTTTGCGAGCTCTGTATGATATACTTACTTGTTTGTAACGTAATCTTTGCATGTGATTTTCATATATATCATAATATAATTTTATAACTTTGTATAAATTTATAATATTTTGATCGAAATCAAGTTAATTTAAGATTGGATTATTACGGCCAGGTGATAGTTGATTTGTTCTACAAATTATAATATATTAGGGTAAACCGATGTGTAACTGGCCACTTTCAGTAATTGGCCACACAAATCTTTATTTCCACAAAATAAGCATTTCATCATAAAAATGCCACCTGTGATATATTCCCGGAATCACTTGGTTATCTAGCTATCATCGCAGTTCCTTTTTTTTTCGCAAAGCAACTAGCGACAATTTTGGCGGTTATTTTTCGACACTCGGCAGACAAATTTCATCCAGAACGGCTGTCGATTGTG
>LUGF01042368.1:0-13814 GCA_001625245.1 Calycopis cecrops
GAACGGGACATAATGGGTTTTGCTTCCATCGCTATCACTAAGACTGTACTTTATTTACTACTCGATTTAAAGAGACATTAAAAAACTCACCATGGATAGCTTTTCCTGGAAAGTGACAAAATATAATGGAAAAGTAATATGGACTATTTTTATAGATTTTTTTATGATATAGGGGGGGCACACGAGCAGTCGGAGTCATTTTCATAACTACCGACGCCCATAGACATCCAAATAGAGGCTATACAGATCCGCTGCCCTCCTTTATCCTCCCACCTCCATGGGCCAACGGCTACTTACACACCGCACGAAACACGTCAGCACAGCTGTCTGTATAATACAGTGTGGTACTCCCTCTTACATACATTACATAGTATAATATACATAAATATATAGTAAAAGGAGGCAAACCAGCAGTCGGAGATTTTGATAGTTACTGTCAGCCCTAGATTTTATTGCAGATGTGTTGCCTTCTTCTCCTCCTCTGCCACGGGCCACCAGAAACTCACGAACTACACGAAATGCGACCTTGCGGACTACAGAGGTCAGAGGTGTCATGTCAGCGAGAGATATCTTCCTGGTTCGCCGGCGAATTTGATGGCAATGTTGCATGTCACTTAAATTATTCTAATAAAAGTTGGAAAAAAACGGTGTGTGTTTATTATCGTGTCAAAATCAAAACAGTAAAATAGTCAAAGAAGCGTGTGCTTTATACCACACAACTGAAGTAAAACTTAATTATTGATTTCATTACCGTAGGCACAATGACAACATGTCATGTGATATTTATTTTTTAAATACAAAAAAGTTTCACTTAAATCGTATTTGAATTTTGAATTTGAATGACAACTTTAATTGGCCTCGACCGATGTGTGATTTTTGTAACGTGCTCGCCATCTTACTTTCGAACTCAAGCGCGCGTGCAGTAGTTTCACTCCAATATGTTATAATGATGATACGTCATCTACGTCAAATCATGCAGATTTTGTAACTGTGCCTTCGCAGCCTCATTTATATTTACATCAGCAAAATGTCAACTGCACGTGTTGTAAATTGTGTACATTATCTTAACAACATAAACACAAAAATTGTCGACTCAATAAAGCAAATATCCACGTTCTATTACTAATTTATTTATTATGGTAAATAAACTATAGTTTAACTTTAGTTTAACAATTTATTTCACTAACTGAAAGCTAAGACACCAATGTAAGTAGGTACTTGTACCTATGTTATACGTATATTGATATTCTCTTATAGTATTTCTCGGTAATCAGGTGCGACGGCTTTCTATTTTAATACTAGAAATAAAATCCACGGATGCATAGACGTTATACAGATGCGCTCCCCTTTCTCCTTCCCTTCCCTCCATGGGCCACCGGCTATTTACACACCGCTGGGCCCCAAAGTTCAGTGGTGGACTTACGTGCTGCCGCCCGCTTCTTACCAGGCTGTATCTCAGGAATCGTGACAGTGACTGACAAAATATGAGCTTTCGGAGCCATTTTCACGACTACCGACGCACATAGACATTCGCATAGACGCTATACCTACAGATGCGAATGCCCCTCTTTGTCCTCCCACCTCCATGTGCCACCGGCTACTTGCGCACCTCACGAAACGCGACAGCACAGCCGTCACTTTACGCGGGTCTCGTGTAAGCCAAAGGTACCTCCCCGGTCGTGCCGGACCAATTCTGCTACATGCATGCATGCAATGTATCACTACCTCTTACAAAAAATATTATTTTACAGACATTTTACCCCATTAAAAGATTCTTTTTCTTCTTTTCAATTTATTAGACAGATTTGACCTCTTGCAATTATACCTACCTATACATCGATGAATGCCGGAAGCAGACACGAAGAAACGACTCATTGTCACTTTCCGTCGAACGTGCTAGCGAGAGCGCCGGCTAAGTGATAGAAAGGCACGAACGGCCTCAGCAAAGTAAATACAGAGTACTCTGTATTTGATCTATAGACCTAAGCGCAGTTATTAGGGCGACAACACACTCGTAGACTTAAGGTACAAGTTGGAAGCGGACGACATGAGGTTGCAGCAGACGACGTGTCGCAGCGACACTACTGGTTTCTATGTATTTCTATGAAATTACCTCTGTAGTTAGCGACACGAAGCTAGCGCCAGTGTCGTCCGAACGCGGATCAGTAGTGTCGCAACGACACGTCCAGTGAGTGTATTTTAGAGATGGGCAAAATGTATCACTGACAAGAAAAGAGTGATATATATTACTTCCTAATTCCCACAAAATAGCTATCAATTGGATTCCATCTGCTGTTGCCATCTGCGGTCGGGTTCCAATTCATGACCGCAGCGACGTGTCGCAACGACGTGTCGTGACGACATGTCGCTGCGACACGTCGTCTGCTGCAACCTCATGTCGTCCGCTTCCAACTTGTACCTTTAGACGCCGCGACTGCATCGATGCATGATATGCGATCGGTCGCAGTAGTCGTGTGACAGTCGTGCGACAGTATCGCAATCTCGCGACCGCATTTAGAATTGACATTCATTGACATACATTAGCGACTAAGTCGCCGCGTCTGGTGTCTTGAAGTGTGCACTTGTGTGCACGTGTGTCTGCTTTGAAAAAGCGACTATCTCGCCAGTCGCCGCGCCTAATAGTCTAGTGCGTTATCGCCCTTATATGATTATTAATTTTAATTATTGATATCACTCATCATTACCATGGATATATGCCAGTAATTATTTGCAGGGTTTTATTTCACAACTGCACTCGTATAATTGAATTCTGCAGCCATTAATAGAGTAATTATCACTTTTAATTTATACGAAGTGTTATTTAAATTAAATGACCTGCAAATTATCATCAATATCCGTAGCCAGGAGCTGTGATATACTTGACAAAGGCAACTTATTAACTGGAGATGGAGATACTGGCCAGACGTGACGCCAGATATATTTAAAAAAAACTTAATTAAGTATAATGACAGCCACTTTTTAGTCGAGTTAGCAGAAATCACGAGGTCCCGGGCCCAGCTATAGCTTTGTTTTAAGCGACATTTTGAGAATTATTCAATTTGGTAAGTAAGGAAGTTTTTAGAAAAATACTTGGTGCCTACCGAGTTCCGACCGACCTCTGTCAGACTGTCATTCTCTTGAAACTAGCGGGCCCCTAAAGATCGATAATCGATTGCTTTTTTGTAATTAAAAACTAAATATCATATTATGACGTTGTAACTAAGATAAACTTATGTAGAATTTTCAACACTTGCAAAAGACACATTGAAACTTCATCAATAACGTGTATCTTAGTATATATTATCAATGTGTCAAATGCCTAGTAGTGTGTGTAAAGATTTATTTATTAAATTAAAGTACTTTATAAACATTATTGTTAAAATATATTAGCGTTCTGCTCTTCTCTTACATGTAAACTATAAGTGTGCCAAATTTCACACTCCTCGTTCGTAAAATTTTTGCTTCACGTATTAATACATAGATAAGAGCAGGAAACAGTGTGCTTGTCTATTTTAAATAAGATTATAAGTTGATGACCAAATAGCCTTCGCTTATCAGAAGGCTATTGGGTTCGCATAGCGAGACTTTACGTTTAGTAGAGTTACTTTTAGTGAGAGGCAGTGCTAAACTGCATGCTTGTATGCAGCCGAATTGGGCCGGCACGACACGCATCTCATTAGCCTCTATGCGGAAGCCTATGCGAGTCGGTAGTCATGAAAATTGCTCCGACTACACATATTCTCCCCTATACTATAAAAAAAAATACACGATACGTAAAACGTTTACTTCACGAAACGTAATAGCATAACTATGCCAGTTTAATGCATGTAAAATCAAATGGATGACTTCGTGGTTATATGCCCCGGAAATTAAATGACCTTTTGATTTGATATTTCCAAAATTAGATGGATAGATGACCTCTTGTATTAGTTTCATGTCCTTAATATAAAACCGTGTCGTTTGACTCCGAAGCTACCCAGTTGCCCGAGTGGCTCAACCGGCTATAGTGTTGGGCTCGGCAACTGGGTTGCCCCTACCGTCTAAACCCCTGCGGGTGCCTTCAGCCGATATAATTGGAAGGCACAACATCTACAAGCATCAAAATCCCTCCAGTTCATAAGCTGGCCCCGGTAAAAAAGACCAGACTTCTCCTCCTTGGGGACTGTCCGGATGCCTTTAAACAGACCCTACTGCAACCTTAGAACCATGTGATGGTTCCAATGCACCAACGTAGCACGCCACGCCGGTAGCACTAATCCACTCCGCCATCTGCTGATTCAGAAGGACGTCTGGAGGATCTCCTAGCTGAGGTGCTCTTAATCTGGCCTCTCCCCCCAAACTTGTCCGGTATGGGTTGCCCTGTGCGGCATTGTCTTGGGGACAGAGGCATGCAAGCCCTACCACCACGACAAGGCAGCAGCATCTTCAGAGGGGTAAATAAATAGATGACCTGGTTTTTATTATACAGAATGAATTGATGCCCTAAAAAATTAACGGATGCATAAGTAATGACAGATGGTTTAATATCCCTGAAATTATATTCATACATGACTCGTTGGTTTCGTATCACTGAAGTTATACGGATATAATAATTCCAGGTTTGATATCCCTGGTACTAAATGGATAGATGTTAAATTACCCTTTCCCCTTCCACCACATTTTGAGAGGGAATTAGTGGGAGGGTTATTATAATCGTGGATGGGCCATTGATAATGAGGATAACGGATAAAATCGTAAACGGCTTTAATAGCCTGTTATCATTTACGGTTTTAATCACACATCCGCCGTAACTCACTTTTATGGCCCCGATATCCCCGATATCAATTCAATACCCCACAATAAACGATTAACACTATCATATCATGGAAATACGAAACTAAAAAGCGGTATGACCACCTGATGGTGGGCCACTGAAAGAACGAAAGGAAAAAATTTTTTTTTTGTAGTATAAGTGGGCAAACGAAAAAACGGAGCCATTTTCATGACTACCGACGCCCATAAACATCCGCTTAGAGGCTTAAATATAGATGCATTGCTCTCCATCAAGCTCATGCACAAAGCATGCAGTGTGGCACTACCTCTTGCAAAAGTATTTATTTCCACACAAGTTAAACATTACAGATACAATTTAAAAGACTGAATATAGGTGGTCCTTGCAAATCGGTTTCAAGCTGGCATTATTGTCAGTGCTGGTCTTCGTCGTTACAATTTTAAATGTATAAGGGTGCTAAAGAGCTGTTTGGTCCTTTTCTGATGACTGCCACCGTCCATAAACATACTATTTACACCTACATAAAGCGTATTGGAAAAATAAGAAAGATTATAATATATTCGATATAAAAAATGCGTCCAATGCGTATATAGGAGGTACCTCTTGCTTACCCCTACGGCGTAAAGTGACAGCTGTGATGTCGCGTTTCGTGCAGTGTGTAAGTAGCCTATGACCGTGAGAGGAGAAAAGAAGGCAGCGCATCTGTATAGCCTCTATGCGGATGTCGATGGGCGTCGGTAGTCATGAAAATGAGTCCGTCTGCCCGTTTGCCCCATGCCATAAAAAGAAAAAAAGAGGGAAACGTGCAATCCCTTCTACCACCCCTCCAATGCTCCAATAAAAACTTACTAGCTTAACGAGTGGTGACAGCAAACCTGTCGTTAGATTTACCACCCCGGCTGGACGGTCCTACGCGGTTGTTTCGCAGCAAGGCACTACCTCTGTTAAATGATAGTAGACCGACATGTTAATTGATATCTGAAGATTTTTTTTTTATGTAATAGGAGGGCAAACGAGCAGCCGGAGCCATTTTCATGACTACCGACGCCCACAAACATCCGCATAAAGGCTATACAGATGCTCTGCCCTCCTTTCTCCTCCCACCTCCATGGGCCACCGGATACTTACACACCGCACCGAAACGCGACAGCACACAGCTGTCACTTTACGCCAGTCTCGTGTAAGCGAGAGGTACCTCCCCGGTCGTGCCGGCCCAATTCGACTGCATGCAAGCATGCAGTGTGGCACTACCTCTTACCGAGATTACGAAAGATGGTAACAACAAATAGCTTATTTTTTATTATTGTTGTTGAAATAGCCATTTTTGTACATTTTGGCACTTAAAATAAATAATAATTTAAGAATGACATATTTGGCTTTTTCAAAATAAAATGTAATCATTCATTCAAAAAGTCTAAAGTATCAATTTTAAGCCTAGAAACCTATGGTCATTTATTTAAAAAAAAATGACCATTGTTGGTACCTACGTGCAGATATTGGATCTGAATTATCTACAGAGCAATGTCCAAAAAAAAAAGAAATGTATTTTTCATTGCATCAAAGCTGCCACCCAGACTATACATATTAGAGAGTACTTACTCAAAAAATATTTTTACTTTTTGACATTTATTTTTAATTTCTCCCCTCGCATTTAGTTGTAAGTTATAAAAAAGTATTTTGGGCTCGTCCGGGATTTGAACCCGGGACCTCTCGCACCCTAAGCAAAAATCATACCCCTAGACCAACGAGCCAGCTGACAGCTTATTTAAATTTAATTATCACTACAGAATATGAAAGTAAAATAGTAATATTGAAAAACCTTCTTTAAGCAGTATATAATACAATTCACTTTTAATATTATCTTTAATTGATATTTTACATAGTCATTATTAAATGTTTAATTAACATAATTTAGCGGTCGACTAGGGTTTGTTACAAATAAACCACGATTGCAGTACACAATTAATTATATTGTCCAGTTGTTTACATAGCTTCATAACAATACGGTTACAATATAATAGAAGCCGCCACTAAAGAGTGTGTATTAAGAGTTTCGTGTTATTACATATTTTACAAAAGACACAGGCTGACTACTTGTCTTCAACTAGACGAGAGGGAGGCCGACGCAAGCGCTGCGGGCGGCGGGAAACGGGAACGGACGGTAATGGCGTCTCTCTATTGTCTATAATGTTGCCCGCTACAATAACGTAATTGTCAATCACACGTTCAAAGCATAAATTATTCATTTCGTAAGATTTATAACTAGTTATAATCTTACCTTAGATCATTTAAGACATGCGCATTGAGGTTATACAGATGCGTTGCCCTCCATCCCTCCCCTCCTACATGGGCCACCGGCTACTTATACATAGCACGAAACCCGACAGCCTTTCATGAAAATGGATCCGATTGCTCGTTTTTTGTGGTATAGGGACGCAAACGAGCAGTCGGAGATATTTTCATGCCTACCGACGCCCATAGACATCCGCCTAGGCCCTAGAGACTATACAGATGTGCTGCCCTCCTTTCTCCTCCAACCTCCGTGGGTCACGGGCTACTACACCGCTTGAACCGCGACAGCACAGTTGTAACTTTCCGCTGGTATCGTGTAAACGAGAGGTACCTCCCGGGTCCAGCTGGCCCAATTCGGCTGCAGTCATGCAGCGTGGCACTACCTCTTACGAAAGTAGGTTGTGGCGTGGAATCATCACTTAACTAAACATGCACTCAACTTTTGGTCACCAAAATTTATCACCGTGAGTAAGAAGCGGACAGTCTGCTCTTTGATCTCTAAAAAGCTGGATTGCTGATGTTTGTAGCCATTGCCGATTCTTAAACGTCCTTCAGCGCTTGATTAAATTGGACGCACATTATCTGTACATGTATTATGAAGAGATCCAGTTTTAACTTTTTTGGTTGTTTGTTAGGGGAAGTCGAAAGATTAACCCTCTGTGAAATCCTTTACCGAATAGATATTGCACTATTTAAGAGTAATATAACCTATATTTTATTATCATTGTTTTTTTTTGTCGCCAATCAAATTGAACACGGCACATAATATTTTGATGGATGTCCTAGAGATTAACACATACGTGACAACATTTTCTCAATTTTTAGTATATAATATACTGCATAAATTACCAATTTTACCCTTAATTTTTTAAAATATTTTTTACGTAGCAGCAATCTAGTGTAATATAGTGCAAAGTAATTGCTAAAAAAAGTTAAAAGTACCCGCCTAGTGTCCACCAACTCGCTTAGGCACACTTCTGGATGTCAACCTGACATAACATATCGAGTTGACATTCAACATCCAGTTACATAGAGATCAGCGGTTCAACGCCCACGTCCTCACAAATCCTTTGTGAAAAATCTCATTGTCTAGAGGAACGGTCCACAGGCATCGTGGCGCCTAAATCAATAAGGGAACAAGATGACGTGGATCGGGCCAGTTGGTGATTATATAACATGAGGTGTGGTCGCACGGTGTTCTAAATTCCACCAATGTAAATAAAACTAAATCACACCAATGGGCTATTTTCCAGTATTAAAAATAAAAGCTGTTTGTAATCTTTAGTTAATATGATTTTTAAAGTCATTATACAAGGTTGATACGAGCGAGAGGCATTAAATTTAACCACATATACTGTAAGTGCCTATTGTTAATCCGAGACTATTAAAAAAAAGTTTACGCCAAGTATACGAAAATATATACTTTTTTCAAACAAGTTAAATAGCGAAAAAATAAGGAAAACTTGTAAACACTCTTTATACGCGCCGCCGCGGCCGCTCGGTAAGGTCGCAAAGCCTCGAACGGGGTGAATGACCCCGGCGGACTATAGGCGGTCGGGCGCTCGAACAGCTGATGGTACAGAGTGTACGAAGGGAGAAAAAACTTTAAAAAATTCCTGTGGCTAAACTATTGCTCCGATTGATCTGATATTCGTTGTGTAGCCTGGAAATAATACACTTCATATGTGGTTTAATTTAATGCCTCTCGCTCGTATCCAGCCTGTATAGTGAAATAATTTGTAAATAATCAATACTCTAGCGCTTTTTCGAAAAAGACGTATTCACTATGGCAAGTTGTAGTTCAGATAAAAACAAGTGGTAGGATAATTTCGCATTATGTTGGCAACACTGTTTTCGGCCATTTTAGGCTGCGGTCCGAATCACGCTAACAGCGCCATTAGCGCGATAATGACAGGTCCGTTTTGTGCTTACAATGCTCATGACAGCTCTCGTGACGTCATATATGACGTCATCTGTCGTGCTAACGGCGCTCACGATTCGCACGTAAGCATTGTGAGTGTAGCTGTCACAAAGATGTCATTGCTGTGAAAGCCGGGAACCATATTACCAATATAAATTATTTGTGATTAAAGATAGATCATAGTTGTGATAATGGCTGATTTTATAGACCTGCAAGTATTTTTGGAGTCTGAATATAAATTAATTACGTTATTATACGTATATTGATTATGTTATGACATGCGTGCTGACACTGAGCGGTATCAAATAGTATCGTAAGCGCGCGTGTGCGTACTAACGATTCGGTCCGACATATTATGACGTTTGCACTCTGAGCACCGTTAGCGTGATTCGGAACAAGGCCTTAGTTGGAAAGCATTAGTGACAGCGTCGGAAAGTGAAAAGAACATATTGGATTTTAATTTAACTTCAAAATACTTATATAGGAAAAGGTAAGGATTTTACTATATAAGTCATAAATACTATATGCTACATTATATAAAAGCGCTCTTTTAATACAACAAATTTTTGAGGTTAGGATGCAACCGCAAATCCTAACCTCAAAAATTTGTTGTATTAAAAGAGCGCTTTTTGGAAAGTAAGGACCGGCTAATTGTTGAACCTATATGCTTAATTTTATGTTGCTTTGTGTTACAGGGTGGGAAAAGAGGTGGATTTTATTTTTGTCCCACCAGTCGCAGTGACTGGTGGGACATTTTTGAAATCTTGCTATGGGCTGGTTCTAATCATTTCTAATGTGTTTCTAACCTGCTTATATGCTTTTTTGTG
This sequence comes from Calycopis cecrops, assembly GCA_001625245.1. Classification (NCBI taxonomy): domain Eukaryota; kingdom Metazoa; phylum Arthropoda; class Insecta; order Lepidoptera; family Lycaenidae; genus Calycopis; species Calycopis cecrops. The sequence goes on from LUGF01042368.1 coordinate 9,812, forward strand.
AGTGTGTTTGTGTTTTTTGGTTCCTAGATGAAGGCTGCTGAGCGAAAAAGGAAATCTAGGGAAAAGTTGCAAAGTGATGAAAGTAAGTGGAAGACAGCTCAAGAAAAATAGAAAAAATATGATAAAAATCGACGAGAAAAGGGTAAAGCTTTACGTGAAAGTATTGAGAATTTTAGAATACAGTGGAGAGAGAAAGAGAGGTTACGTAAAAGAAAACAAAGAGAAAAAAAAAAGTTAGAGGGAATCAAGAAGACATTGTGATTCGCCGTTGTGTTCCTATAAGACAATAAATACAGTTGTCAAAGTAAGAAAAGCTCTTCCAGAAAGTCCAACCAAAAGACAGCTGTACTGATGCAGTTTAAAAAAAAAATACCAACGGAGGCTATGTATCAATGTGCAATTTTAATAAATAATATAATTCGTTATCATGATTATCCTAATAATTAATAAATTATTCTAAATATGATATAAAAAGTTCATTTATCAACTGATTCCGTACTTGTCCCACCAGTCACAAAACGATGTCTCACCAGTCATAATTTCCTTCTTCTATATTTTCTTATAAAACATCAGTTTAGTGCTTCTTTCCAGTTTATGTAGTAGTATATTTAATCATTTTATAGCGTAGCTAAAGACGTCATGCTATATATATTATTTTGGCTAAAATATTGGTTGGCATTGCAAAAGGCGGAGGTGAGATATTTTTTTCTGTCCCACCAGTCACATTCCTTTAACTGTAAAATTTCATCCAAATATGTATATAATTTATATTTTTCGGCATTAGTTTCATAAGTTGGTTCATAATAACTAAAAAATATCTATTTGATCATTGTCATCATATTAGATTAAAATAGTAAGTTACAGGTCTAATTAGAAATTCTGGAGTAAACTGTCCCACCAGTCACTATGGAATGCCCCATATACAATTTAACAATTTAATAAGTTTTTCCTTTTGGCCAAATTTCATGACTCAACAGTACATACTATATATATACTTTAAATACGTTAATATATATTATTTGTTGTTTTTTTTGGTATGTTTGGCGGCTTGATTAAAATTTTATGTGCAACTAGCTGCACCCCGGCGGTTTCACCCGGGTTAATTTAGTTCCCATGGAAATTGAAAATCATCCTATGTCATCCAATAAGAACATTTTTTTCGGCATAAAACTATCCTATGAGTTAATCCAAGCTACTCTCTATGTATGTGCCAAATTTCATGAAAATTGATTCAGAAGTTTTTGCGTGAAGGAATAACAAACAAACAAACAAACATACAAACTTTCGCATTTATAATATTAGTAGGTAGGATAAGTACATTTGTGCTCTATGTTATATTGAGCACGCGGTGTTGCCGTTTTTATAGCGTAAGGGGGCAAACGAGCAGTTAGAGTCACATTCATGCCTGTCGATACCCATAGACATCCGTTTAAACAGATGCGATACCCTCCATCCTCCTCCCAAATTCATACAACATAAAAAAACAACAACACCGCGTGCTCGATATAACATAGAGCACAAATATACGACTTGCTAATAAAATTTCAATCGAGCCACCAAACATACCAGATGTACGTAATCAGGCGCGAGCCGCCCCCGGCCACGGCTTGGCCGGCGGCCAGGAGAGATATTGTGTTAACTTGTCAATGTTTCTCTTAAATATGGCCCGTTGGGGCTGAAGTGCTTCTTACGTTTTTTTCAGGTAGCTGGTGCCCGTGACTTCGCGTAGTGTAGTTTAATTTCTTTCAAATTTTCAAATCCGTCGGGTAAAGTTTAATACATTTCCCGTAGGAGTGAGCGATTTTCCCGCAGTAAAAAATATTCTAGGTGTTGATTAGGCTTAGTATCTACACTACAGAAAGCTTCATTCGAATCCGTCCAGTAGTTTTGGTAGTTAGCCTGGACAAACAGACAAACGGACAAACGGACAAACAGACAGACAAAAAAAATAAAAAAACATCGAAAGTATTCTAATACTATTTTAACATCGACTCCAATAAATTTTTCGTAAATATATGCAATGTACAGACATAAGGATTTTACTGTTTACAGGTACATTTTTTCGGGATAAAACTATCTTGTGTGTTAATCCAAGTTACCCTTTATGTGTGTGCCAAATTTCATAAAAATCGGTTCAGCAGTTTTTGCGTGAAGGAGTTACAAACAAACAAACAAATAAACAAACAAACAAACATACACATTTTTACATTTATAATATTAATAGGATTAGGATTAGGATTATGATTATTACGATTAGGATTAGGAATTAGGACGTAGGATAGCTACTAAAGTGCGTAGATTTACGATAATACAAAAAATTACAACACATTATTCGCTCTGTTATGAAATTTCAATATGATTTTCTATTTTCCACAGGATCGAAATTTACTCGGGTGAAACCGCGGAGCGCATTGTCATAATTATTGAAGTAGCATGGAGTCGCTGGATGCAAGTAGCCCGTGGCCGCAGCTTGTGGACCCATTTGGGGTCGACATATTATATCCAGCAGTAGACAGCCTCCAGTTGATGATAACGAGGATGATTTAGAGTTTACTTCTGATATCTATGATTTAGAGTATGCTAGCTGCCCGACACACGTCTTGTCATTATTGGAAAATATGTTGTCATGGTAACGTGTAACAATGTGGCCGCATTGTCAACCTGTGACTTTACCCTACAATATTGTATATTCGAAATACCGACTGCAGCGCCATCTGCCGGGCTGATTTGTGAATCTAAACCATTTTTGAATCCCCTTCAACATACATAAAAATTTGTCCAAATCGATACATTCTTTTAGGAGGAGTTCAGTGACACACACACGCACACAAGAAATATAAAATATATAAAGATATTAGATATATGGTTAGATACATCGTTTTTTAAACTTGCCTGGATTAATTCAACCAATACATACGAAGTATCAGTTCATTAGTATTGCGCTGTAGTTGTATCGATGTAAATCCTTTGAGCCTCACGACGGGGTCAGCGTTTTGCATAACTAGGACGTGAGGGCTTAATGGTCTTCAGATAACTTCGTATTCAAAACTCGTTTTAGTTCAACCAGTAAACAACATAATCATGTTTGAAAAGTATTTCCAAAAGGAAAAGGCAAAAGAGCTCCTTTGTGAATACCAACTTTTCTACAGTGTGACGAATAGTCGGGTCTATTGATAACAACATAACAATACTAGCTGCGCTAGTATTGTTTCACCCGTGCAAATTTAAATCTCGTAGAAAATAGAAAATCATCCCAAGGCATCCTATAGGAACATTTTTTTGGGAGAAAAACTATCATATGTGTTAATCCAACTTACTCTCTATGTGTGTGCCAAATTTCATGAAAGTTAACGGTTTTTGCTTGTAGGAGTAACAAACAAACAAACAAATAAACATACAAACTTTCGCATTTATAATATTAGTAGGATTTCTTGTGTGCGTGCGTATGTCACTGAACTCCTAAACGACTAGGCCGATTTTGGTGAAATTTTTTGTGTGCGTTGAAGGGGATTAGATAATGGTTTAGATCCAAAAATCATCCTGCTAATACATTTTCCTATAATGACAAGACAATGTCTGTCGGGCAATTTGTTTTTATTGTACAGTGCTCACTTCTTCTTTTTCTTAAAATATATACCTGAAACTTGCACACCTATCGAAACGCTACAGTATACCATGTCATGCTGTATTGCAGCATAATTGAGCAGGCACAACTACGGAAGCACCTTTTCCCGCCTTCACGGACCACCGGCTACTTCTACCGCACGAAACACGACATAGCGAGGCACCGCCCCGGTCGCGCCGGCCCAATTCGGCTGCACGCAAGCAGCAGGCCCTATCTCTTACTAAATTACTTTATTAAAAAAAAAAACACTTTTATAATCCGCGCTAATACGAGAGGTCATGTTTTATAAAACGCCCCTCCGAGCCAAATTAAAAACTGCGATGGCGGACAAAATGGGAATCGAGTGTAGCGTGAAATATAATGGGATTATGAAGAATG
>LUGF01042371.1:3302-15976 GCA_001625245.1 Calycopis cecrops
ATAATCGCACGCGCATAATTTATCGCATCAGGGAATCCTTCAGCATCTAACGCTAATGTTCAGGTATGCGGCGCGGGCTGTCTTATGAGGAAGTGCGCGCGTTGTAAAAGCGGCCCGAGTCGAAGGCAGCAGGACTCATGTTACGTTGTCAGCGCGAGGGCCGCAGTCGTGCATTTGATAAGTTAATTAAAGGCAGACTCGGGTACGTGAAATTATGCAGCTGCGATGTTCGCAGTTCGCTCGGCGCTCGCTCTGTACGTGCGGATATAGTATTACACGGCGTCTCCCTTTGTGGACGTTTGTTTTTTAAAGTCTCCGCCACAAAGAGTCGCGGGCTGCAACTGCAGGAAAAGGAAGCCGCTTTGACATTCATTCGCTTGTCTTTTTACGGGTACAATATTATCAAAATCGTAGCTTGTTCTATGATGGTAGGGAGCAGCGGGCTTTAACAGAAAGGTAACTGTTTTTTGTTTTGTTGTTGTGAATATTATACTGAGGTACCAAAACAATATTTATTAAATCTAATTTGTAACTCCTACTATTAAATACCTAAATACAATAAGTATTTATGCCACAAAAGAAGTATTTTGTTTCGTTTTCTCTTTGAAAAGAGTTTTGTAAAGTTGGGGCAAACGAGTCTTTTGATATAAGTGACAACCAACACGCGTGAACACCGGTGCAGCGAGACATTAACTGGCGTATTGTTCTCGTTCACATGTACACAAGCCGTGTCAATGAGCACACAGCACTTAACGCCAGTGTCAAGCGAGCGAGAGTCACCTCCCGGGTCGTGCTGCCGCAGTTGAACTTGAAGTTGGGGAAGACTGTTGGTGGTAAAGTGTACGATCCACATTGAGAAAGATGTCTTGAAATGACACTTTTTTCGAATTGTTGGAATTGTTTGAAATTGAAAAAAATTCGCTTCATAGAATAATAAACAAACAAAAAAAATATAATTCAACGACAAATAAAATAATATCATCTCGTTTTCTCGTAACCTTGCTCAGATGAGATTTACTTTAGAATTTTACTTTATAATATTGTTAGTGAAGATATAATCAGCCGTGGCTGAATTAGAAAGATCATCACACCACGATGGCGACTTGTATCGATACTTCGGTACTTGATGATCAATACGCCATAATCGATACTTAATACTCGATAATCAAATCTTAATCTATACTAATATTATAATGAGAAAAGATTTGTTTGTGTGTGTTAGTGTGTGTTTGTATGTAACGAATAGACTGAAACTACTGGACTGAAAAAAAAATGTTTCACCATTTGAATGCTACATTATCACAGATACGCTATTTTTACTACGGGAAAATGCTTCATTACCATGGGAAAATGGGTAAACTTCTAAACGGCTGAACCGATTGGGTTGAAATTTTATTTAGGTATTTCGATGGTTTCCGGGATGCTTAAAAAATTCAATGGGATCCGGCAGGTGGCGCTGCTGTCGATATATATATTGTTTGGCTTTATGTTCTTTCTAGAATCGTAATGCATAATGCATTTCAGAATGTGATGATCTTTAGTAAAGTTGTTCTGAATGCGTCCACGAAGGTTCCTATGTTGGCAAGATCAATTTTCGACAGATGGCGTCACTGTCATTACAATGAATTTTATATATTACTATGATAGTATAATATTATGCTGACGTATCTGATGGTAGCGCGCGCTCGGTACGGCTAGTACTTATTATGAAGAAGAAAGAGTTCTTGTTGTTTGTATCGGATTGTCTCCAAACTTCCGGCTGTATGTTAGCCGTCCCTCGACTAATAGACAGTTACATATCGTGAAGTAACACGGGCTATACTTTTTTTCAATTGAACAATTATTATTACTTTTGAAACTCATCGAAGTGGACGCGCCTAGTTATGAGAATACAACGTATTCATTTAACTAACCTTTAGTGCTCTATCAAACAGGGTAAATTACGTCTTAATATTGGATATTCTAATTTGTATTCTATGTATCTCGTTCCTTTATAGCTGTAAAATTCAAATCCTATCGCCGCTTTTCTATGTGAAGTAATTATTTGCTCGATTTCTTACTGTACTTCCAAATTAGTAAGTATACCGGTACATGGAATAAACAAGTGTTGTTGTTGTATATCAGTGAATTTCATAATATTTAACTATCAGCAGGTGAGGACGTATCTTGTATAGTGGACTCTATTGCATCCGTTTCTAATTTCCGCAGATCCCATAGCGGGAATGCTGAAACTGGTCGAAACATGGAGCACATTGAAATGACAACTGATTCCATACTAAAACTGATCCCAACCGCAGAGGCCGTGATTCTTGGTGATTTTTATGGTCTCAGGACCATCAATCTAGTAGGGAGATCCGTCCACGATTTTGCCTTGGTCTCATCCGGTCACCTACGTGGTTTTTATCGCAGCTTGTCTTGGCTCATCAGACCTAGACCAAAATCACTGTGTTAACAAAAAAAGGTAAAATTAAATGCAGTTTGTCTGGACACAGCGATACTGATGGCTGTTATTTCTGGCGTTTCACAAGGCTGTCAATGTTCTGTCCCTGTTTCCTTTTTTTCTTTTCTACTTCTCCTGCATATCAATGACTTGTCGCGGACCAGCATTACATTGTTATGCGGATTACAGCACTGGCGACTCCTCTTACACTGGCCACGTCAATATTTCACAGGAGGACATCGTTGCACATCGGAACAAACTGATGTCTGGGGTCGAGATTTTGTCAACGAAAGTCTAAATTAAGTTCAACTTAATCCTAATAAGATTTAAGTTCACGCGTTCACCGCTAAAAAGATCCTCTTCGTTGTGTATCTTCGGTTTGAGAACACGCCCCTAAAGGCTACAGCTAGCATCGGAAGACTTGGCGTCGACATATCCGCGGTCATTTGAAGATCAAATCTAAAGAAGCATCGCATAAGCTATATATACTGCATAGGACAAAAGCACACTTCACGTCCATCAAATGAAATTATATAAAGCCTAGGTTAGATGTAAACATAATCAAAACAGTCCCAATAAACTAGATCTTTTCGTTAGTTTATTGTACAGTAAGATTCCTTTCTCATGACGCGGACGTCGTGAATTGGCAAGAAATAGTCGCCCTCGTCTCAATGGAAATAATGTTCCCAACATTCTTTCCTTCTCCGGTCGGTCCGCGGGCCCCCGGCTCGCTCGGCGCTCCCGCCGGCCAGCGAGCCCGCGCGGCACCACGCCGCCGTCCCGCCCCCGCCTCGCCGCCGCCGCGCCGTCGGCTCGTAAATCCTCCGCTGACATATCGTTTATCCGACTCAGCGCGTCTTGTCACTACACGACGGTAAAAACTGTTTCCTTTTTGCTGTGCCCGGATTACCCTTGTATATCTCAATCTGTAAAATGTCTTCATATCATTAATCTTCTCTAGCATATATTTCTTACATTCTAACACAAAAAATGGATCCTGAATTTGTTATGTGTCCCCGTAGCGCGTAGGAACAGCACCACGACTTACAAATGTAGCTTGCCATTACTGAAGCAATTGTTACAACCGGTCCCGTAGTCTCGGGGGCTATTCGATACAAACAAGCAAACAATATTTTCTCTCAATAATATTAGCGCAGACATCACGTACACCATTTACAAGGAATTTAAAGCTTATCAAAAGGCAATCATAATATTATACAACAGGTTGGTTCGTAGCCGAACAGCGCAGCTACAACATAAAAAGACACATAAAAAGAGACTAGAGAGCGTACTTTCTTATAGTCCAAGAAGCTTCCCTTATATTATGTCAACAGGCTCCATTATTTCAAACTAAGTTTTCTCTCGAATAGGCTCCAATTAGCAGATTGTCCTTTCTATACAAGCTACCGATGCCGGATCTACTATCAGGCGTCAAACTTTCTGCGCCATACCATCTGCCAAGGACATGACATAAAATAAAATAATAATGTGTCCCAAATACAAGCGCCTCCTACGAGAATCACTACATTATATTATAATTCTCCGTATATAAGATAGCAAAATCTTGCTATCTTATATATTTTAATCAAAAGTATTGTTCATGTTATGTCATCTGTTATAAATGTCGAGATTGCCTGTGACTGAGGCACCTTTTACCTTGAAGGTACGTTTTTTGTTTAGTGTATTTTACTTAATATTGTATTAATTAAGTGCTTTGCGGGCGATCCCTAATAAATAAATATAAATAATGCCTCACGCTTAATTTATAAAAAAACATTCAATTTACTATCACGTCAAAATATATTAAATCTGAACTCAATTTTTCACTTCCTGTTTTTTGTTTTGTATAAATTTGAAACACCAGAGAGTAACTCCGCATCGAGCATCAGTAGAGCTCGCTATTGGCGGCTCAACTGAATAAAAACAAAATGTTTTTCAATTTATATATACAAGTAACGAACAAAAGTCTTTTTTTTTTGTTTAAAACCTTTTTGTATCATCATATTGTGTTTATTGTAAAGTTCTGAAGTGCTGAGAAAATGCTAAAATGCTTCCGTGTGATGTGAGGCTTGGGCAGAGAGTCCAGACTAAGAGCCGCTTAGGGTTCTCCAACTGTGGATTGGGACAACTGGCCTATTTCGGACGTATTGGTGGCGTGCTCCCTTGGAGTACTGGGGCCAATGGTCAGAATGGGAACCTGACCCCCATTGCACGGTTCCTACGACGTAGTAGGGACTGTTGAGGCAGTCGGACAGTCCCCAAGGAGTAGAAGGCCAGGCTGGAAGGATCCTGCAGCCTGCAGATCCAGGACCCTCCAATTATAGCGGCTAAAGGCACCCGCGAGGGGTTAGTCAGTATTGCACTAATCTGTCTAGGAACCACCCGGGCTCCTAGGTATCATACCTAAATGTATTTCCCTGCGTCAACTAACAAATGCTGACGTTCGTTACTCGGTCGCCTGCTCCTCGCACCCTCACACCCAGTCGCAGAAATCGCCTTCTCATTGGGGTCCAACGCAACCTTCATTACATAAAGTTACTGCTCCATTCGAGCGATGTCGTCTATATCGTAAATTATTGCCAGAGCGAAGCGCACGTCATATGGAAACACTGCGACGAGTGACTCTCGAAACTACCGCGCAGACAAGGCCCTAATGATGCGATGCCCTTTGAGCACGTGCCCGTGAAATGTGAGGACGATGCTGGCGCGACGCAGGCGACAGGTTCACGGGAAATCGTATCCTTACATACATTTAAAGGAGTTCAGAAGCGGCTTCTATAATCATTTTGTGATGTTTCAGTGTTAAAACAGTAGTTTTTAATAATATAAATTATATAATAAACCGTATATAATATGAGAGTTACAGTTAGAGTTGACAGTTTTCTAAAGGCCAACCCTGAAATGGCGAACAAACTTCAACTCAAATGTTAACCCTCTTCATGGTCTTATTGACAGCTCGCTCAGTAATCTTGTTCTCAATTATTTGATTAAATTTACAACACAAATATTGCTACGAATATAACGGACCTACGTCCAAATCCTATGGAGCTGGGGTCGGAATGTTGCTCTAGAATTTATGATCAAATCGGTAGATAATTTTTAATGCTGAAATTGCTTTAGATACCTATTACTTTTTAATTTTGAAGATCGTTGGATACATTGAGGTAGTGTTTTGCGAATCTCCAATCGGCAATTGTTCAAGCCGTGGCGGTGAGGCGCAGTAGCTGAACTTGAAGCCATCTGAGGTTGCTCTGTGTAGTGTGTTCTTCTTATTAGAAAAGGGGACTCTAAAACAGATGGAGGAGTCAACACAAAAAAAATCTTTAGAATAAAAATACTTTGTTTTACTTTACGTATATTTCTGAAAAATTAAATATAAAATCTCTTTTGAAAATATTTAATTTCTCCAGCGGGAGCGATCACTAAGAGATTTAATTTATATTTTTCCATTAACTAAACAACGTAAAGCGCTGCCGGCCTGCGAACTTTGTTTTTCGCTCACAAAATGTTATCCAATTTTTAATGAACACTGTATCTCGTGTGTTTTAAAATTCACTTTTGTGGCTCGACTAACTGGGTACAGTCTGCACTAATTCAGAGCACAATTCTGTGTATCGGGAAATTATTTATACATTTTTAGTACACGTTTTAAACGAACAGTCCGAGCTATTTTGTGACGCGCGACGCCCCTAAACATCCATACATACAGAGGCCGTGCAGATGTGTTGTTCTCCCGCCCTCTTCCCTCGCAGAACGTCACCACACGGACGTGTCATGTGCATCTTGCTACTTATACACAGACTGTATGACATGAAATATGAATGTACACATTTTCAGAACTTACGCACAGCCACCGGTATTTACTGATTCAAATATCTTTCTCTTTTTTACCATTGTAAGAACTTATCTAGGCTGCTACAGAAGAGGAAGTTATACATTGCTGGGTGAACAGTCAGTAGGGTCTGGCTAAACGCAGAGCCAAAACTACTGCCTACAAAATTTGTACTTGCCTTAATTTTACATACATATAGGTGAAATGGACGAATTTTCCCCTAAACGAGAATTTGTAATCTATTTTAGGGGTAAAATTTAATTGGAATTTTTGTACACAATATGGTCATGATTAGTTAATATTACAAAGAGTAAAGATTTTTTGTTTGTTAAAACATTTGAACCACTGTTACTAATAGTAAGCGATGTTATATTAAGATCATTGTTGTCACGTAACGACAAGTGGACGCGTGTCGGCAGTCTTCCTCCGTATTTATTTACACATAGCTCGACGGCCTCCGGCAGGTGCTCCGCCCCGTCCGGAGGCGCGTGCCCGAGCGGTCGCAGCCGTCGCGTCGACTGGCAACGAACTTTTATATTTGTTTACGAGGTCGTGGTAGGGAATTATAATAAAGCGGCGAAGGACAATCCACAAAGCCCCTTTCGGGTTCGCGAGGCCCGTTTTAATGAGAAAGGCGAAGGACTCAATTTATGTCACAAGTTGTGCGGGAGGCTCCGGGCCGCTCTCGCTCGCACCCCACGACAATACCTTACTTCAGTGATGTACCCTCGTCACCGGAGACGACACACGCGCCAGGTACCGCACTAGAGCAGCACGCGGGCCGCTTTACAATGTTGTTGGTGCCGGACAACACGTCTGTCGTCTACACACGTTATAGTTGTGGGGATATTTATAGACGTCGGTAGTCCGCAGTAGAGTCCTGACTAACGTCATTTTAGTTTTGAATATTTTTTATTATCAAGTAAGTAACCCCCTCTATACAGTTACGATAACATTACTGACGAATACTATTTGTAACTGTACTATTTGTAACTGTACTGTAAGCACTAGTTTTTACCCGCGACTTCGCTAGCGTCCGTATTTTTTTTAATGTTTCTTACGTTCTTTCTAATACCTCTGACTGCCTCGTGGTCTAGTGGTAAGCGTGTTCAACTACAGACGTGAGATCCGGGGTTCGAATCCCGGGGTCGGACCAAAAAGTGTTATTGGAATTTTTCAATTTCTAATAACAGTCCGGAGTCAGGAAGTTGACGGTGTTATACCCCCGTGCCTCGGAGAGTAACCTGAGCCGTCGGTCCGGCGCCTGACTTCTCTCCGCTCGTGTGGGACTGCCGTCCTATCGGAATATGAGGATGAGGGAACAGAGAGTCTGTGTCCTGCGCAGATGGCTCGTCTATACTAGACGGCCGCCGCGCCGGCTAGAAGAACATTATTTATAATTTAAAATTACCTCTGAAAATAGTGCACAAAGTTTCATAATGATCGGTTGGGTAGTTTTGGGGTGACGCGCAACAAAACAAAAAAGTCCGGCTCGACATTTGGTCATAATGATGATAGATACAGCCACAACGAGTACACAAATTTTTCCTATACTAATATAAATACTAGTATGAAACTCTAATAGATATGTATATATAGAGATGCATATATAGATATGTATACAGAGAAGCATATAATTATAGATATGTATATAGAGATGTATATATAGAAATGTACGTATAGAGAAGTTTTTTTTTATGGTATAAGGGGGCAAACGAGCAGTTGTAGCCACTTTCACCTGCATACTTGACACCTGCATAGAGACTATACAGATGCGCTGCCCCCCTTTCTCCTCCCACCTCCATGGGCCACCGGCTACTTACATACCGCACGAAACGCGACAGCACAGCTGTCACTTCACGCCGGTCTCATGGTAAGCGAGAGGTACCTCCCCGGTCGTGCCGGCCCAATTCGGATGCATGCAAGCATGCAGCGTGGAACTACCTCTTACTAAATAGATGATACGTCGTCGCTATACCCCATAGACCTAAAGTACATAGCCGTGTTGTATATAAATGATGACGTCAAACGTTCTGTATTTGACGTACAAATATGTGAAATTCACTTGAGCGATGATTGACTCAATCAAATGAAGCATCGGTGCATAATTGATTAATAATTAGTCGACAAATGATTTGTCGTCACTAATGACCGTATAGGCGTATACTACGGACACTGAATAGTGAACAACTGTCGCAGGAGGTGGAGCAGTCGCGCAGGACGAGCACAAGTGTCTTCTGAACTGGTGAGGCAGGTCATAGCTGTACTGGCATTTGACAAAATGGCCTACAAATTAAATTTAATATTTATAATTGAAACAAAGTTTAAAAATTATGTTATCATTTTGTATGTGTCTCTATTAAGAACGGCAAAGAAAGTGATATCGCTTAAAATGTATATTGTGCACATAAAGCTATTGTCCTATTATTATTAAAACCCGAGTGTCTGTGAGTATAAATAAATAAATAAACAAATAAATAAATATCTGTGGACTTAACACATATAGATTCCTGTTTAGTTTTACTCAAATGTCACGCATCGGGTTAAGCCATCAAAATCTACACCTCCAAGTCCGCATAGCCAGGTTGCAGAGGATAGACTGCGAGAAATTGTGAAACAGGAAATATCCACAGCAATTTATTTGACCATAAAAGAATTAGTTACATCAGAATTTAAAAAAATGAATGAGAAATTAACCAACTACCAAGAAAGTATGATGTTTTTAAGTAAGCAATATGAAGATATGAGGGTACGTCTCGACGAAAATGTGGCCATTTTGACTGACATCAAAAAAGAAAATGAAAAACTTAAGGCTACTGTCACCGGACTGACTGGGCGACTAGAAACAGTAGAGGTGAGGGAATGTAACATCGAAATTAATGGGGTCCCTGAAAATAGGTCTGAAATACTGACTGACACAATAGTTCAGCTTACAAAAGCCATTGATTGTCCATTAACCCGGGATCACATTCAAAACGTAACCAGAGTCGCCAAGCTCTCTAGAGACAATAATAAACCTCGTGCCATAGTCGCAAAACTTCATAATCCCCGTACTCGCGATCTAATCTTGGCTGCAGTGACTAAATTCAATAAGCAGAATAATCAAGTTAAACTTAGTACCAGCCATCTAGGGATAGGAGGTACTCGTTCCCCAGTTTTCGTCACTGAACACCTTACCCCGGGCAATAAATACTTGCATGCGGCTACTCGGATAAAGTGCAAAGAAATGTCCTACAAATTTGTATGGACCCGTAACGGAGGGATCTACGTACGTAAGGATGAAACCCAGCAGGCAATTCACATCAAAACCATAGATAGTCTTAATTTTATTCGTTAAACACTTAAGTGTTTTTATTTATGTATGTATGTACTGGATTTAAACTTAAAAATGCTTGATATCTACTATCAAAACGTCCAAGGTCTTAGAACAAAAACGACAGAATTGTATAAAAACGTTTTAAACTCTAATCATAAAATTATAGTTTTTACTGAAACCTGGCTTAACGCAAGTATATCGAGTTATGAATTGTTTGATAAAAGATATGTTGTTTATCGTAAAGATCGAACGGTTACAAATAGTAGCAAAAAGGATGGTGGTGGAGTTTTGATAGCAATCTCTCGTGACCTTCCCTCTGTAAGAGGAAAAAACTGGGAAACTAACAACATGGAAGATTTTTGGGTATCTATTGAGGTTAACATCAAAAACACTATTAAAAGATTGGCAATTTGTGCAGTTTATCTCCCTCCACCTGTAAAATCAAACGAACTTGCTACAATTAACTGGCTTAATGTATTCTCAAACTGCAATGATGTCAATGAAATGATACATGAGTTTTATTCAATTTTATGGCAAATCATTGCTAAGAATGTACCGACTAAGAGTTCTACGAAATCGTCTTATCCACCCTGGATGACAAAAACTCTAATTGAACTCCTAAAGGAAAAGGAAAAAGTCCGTAAGAGATTTAAAAAGTACGAAAACCCACGAGATGAGATAGAATTTCATTTGTTACGCAATCGTTGCCATAAATTAATTGATAAATGTGAAAAAAAATATAAAACAAATATAGAGTCCAGTATTAAAACAAACCCCAAAAAAGCATTTTGGAATTATATAAAAAGTAAACGTGGTGCACATTCCGAGTTACCAGCCAGAACGTACATGGGTAATAACATTGCGGAAAATGGTGAAGATATTGCTAATCTGCTTGCTGACCAATTTGGTTCAGTATACTGCAATGAAATCTCAACCACAGAATTACCCCTCGATGCTATGCTTCTGCCCCCTAATAACAATTTCATTTCAAAGCCACAATTTACCGAATTGCATATCGAACGTCTATTAAAAAGGCTTGACGAAACGAAAGGTGCTGGACCTGACATGATACCTCCATTATTTGTTAAGCGTTGTGGCCGTTTTATCGTGTTACCATTGACATTAATATTTAACCAGTCTATTACCGAAGGATCTTTTCCTAATGAATGGAAAAAGGCCCGTATTGTACCTATCTTTAAGAAAGGCGACCAATCCGATGTTAAGAATTACCGTCCCATATCAATACTTTCATGTTTTGCAAAACTATTCGAATCTGCACTGTATCCTACCATCACTAGTTTGATAAATAATAGTATTTCAGACTACCAACACGGATTTCGAAACGGCCGCTCAGTACTTACCAACTTAGTACCTTTCATTTCTGACTTATCTCGTCAAGTTGATGCTGGAGGACAGGTGGATGCAATCTACGCCGATTTTAGCAGCGCCTTTGATAAAGTCAATCACAAAATCCTTTTGAATAAGCTGCAATCATATGGTGTAGGAGGAACGCTGCTGAATTGGTTTAGATCTCACTTACACAATAGACCTCAACATGTAGTCGTTGATGGCTACAAATCTCATACATATATGGCGCAATCTGGAGTCCCTCAAGGATCACATTTTGGACCAGTGCTATTTTTAATATTTATTAATGATCTGACTTTCCGCATCAAACATTGTAAAGTCTCACTCTTTGCTGATGATGTAAAAATTTTTCGCGCAGTGAAATCATTTGATGACTCCAAATTGATTCAAGATGACATTAATGGGATCCTGGACTGGTGTAGTTTGAATTGCATGACTCTCAACGTTAACAAATGTTTCCATATTAAGTATTCCAGAAAAAAGAAACCGCTTGTAACAAGTTACGAGATTGCTGGAACATTGTTAACAGAAGTCGATGAAATTCGAGACTTGGGCGTTATTATTGACAGAAAGCTCACATTTATATCAAATATGGACAAAGCGATATCTAAAGCTTCCCAAATGCTGGGCTTTCTGAGAAGAAATGCAGCTGGTTTTCATAATCACAGCACTAAAATACTCTTGTATAACGCTCTTGTACGTAGCAATCTCGAGTATGCAAGTGTTGCATGGTCTCCAAACTATGCCGTTCATTCACAACGCATTGAGAATATTCAGCGGAAGTTTACAAGACATTTAGCGTTTTCTTGTAAAAGTTTCTCACACAGGAACCCATACGAACAACGTTTGTCTAAATTAAAAATGACCTCTCTTCGTGACCGTAGACGCTTGCATGATTTATATTTTTTCCACAAATTAATTAATAATAAAATTCAGTGTAGTCACCTATTACAGGAAGTATCTTTAGTTATCCCCTTTTCTAACCCAAGACATAGAATTAAAAAAACATTTTCCATACCATTTTCCAAATCTAATTTAGGTCAACAATCACCTCTTTGTAGGGCTCTAAGTTGGTACAATTCTATACAAGCTCATGAACCAGATATTGACATATTTCACGAATCATTTGCCAGTTTTAAACGTCAACTTAAAAAATATGTTCTTAAGGGCATAACATCGCTAAAACGCGAAAAAAGCCCTTGGTTCAAAGAAGTTTCTTGATGAATCCGTACATGTATTTATAGTTTAAAAAAATATATGTTATATTTCAATTAATCATTAATAAATTGTATTGTTTATATATTTTTTTAATAGACTCAATTTTTTTTAAATAATTGATGTAAATCGTAAATTTTTTGGATATATTGCATTTTCTCTCGACAATGGCTTAATATTCCGACATGATATTTATGTCAAAAAACTTGTGATTAGTTATTTAACAATCCGTATTGTTTATTTTTTCTATTTCTTATCTTATTTTCAAATAAACATGAAAAATAAGAAATTTCACTATAACCCCACCAGAAGCACCCCCTCAATGGCCTTTGATGACAATTGGGAGATGTCATTTCAAAGTCGCTGCGGCGCTCGTGGCGAGTGGGTGTACATGCGTTTTTTCTTCAAAATAAATTAGAAAAGTTTACAAATTCTTATGTTTATGAATGAAACAATATTTTAAATAATACCGATATAAATACGACGTAGAAATTATGTTTGTA
>LUGF01042371.1:28331-41179 GCA_001625245.1 Calycopis cecrops
GCACGTTTCAATAGAGACTTGTTGTTGCTGGTTAAGTAATCATTAAAATGTATCGGTATATTTCCAGACGTAAAGCTTAATTCAGTTCAGTTCAGTTCCGCGGTCATTTGGAGGCGAAAGCTTATTAGCATCGCAAAAGCTTGGTGTGCTAAGTAGGGCGAAGGCATACTTCACGCCTTCCCACCGTATGAAACTATATAAAGCCCAGGTTAGACTCCACATGGAGTACTGTTGTCATCTCTGGGCAGGCGCACCTCAATACCAGCTTATACCATTTGACCGCATCCAACGTCGCGCAACTTGAATCGTCGACGACCAAGTTCTTTCCAGCAACAAGCTTGATACACTTGCCATACGGAGAGATGTTAGTTCGCTGTGCATCTTTTATCGTATTTTCTATGGGGAGTGTTCCGAGGAATTGTTCGGACTAATACCTGCAGCTGAATTTCACTATCGAACTTCGCGTCTAAATACAAATTTCCACCGGCACCATCTAGATGTTCCGAAGTCCACCACTGTGCGCTTTAAACGCAACTTCATCCTGTGCACGACTTCTTTGTGGAATCAGCTGCCACCCTCGGTATTTCCGGACCAATATGACCTTCAAGAAAAGAGCCTACTCTCATCTTAAAGGCCGGCAACGCAACTGCTACACCCCTGGTGTTGCAGATGTCTGTGGGCGTCAGAAAACACCATCATCTCGGTGACCTGACTGCTCGTTTGCCCCCTGTACTATAAAAAAAAAATCTTCAGTTTGCGCAGTTGAGCCAGGCAATCGTCTTTTCTATATCTACTTAAAAAGCGAACGATTATTGGTTTGATATTATTTTTATCTTTGCTTTAGGAGGATACTCTGGTAACAAAATTTATATCTTTAGAGGGTTCTAAGTCAAAAGAGGCCTTTCGTGAGATATCCTTCAGAAGTGTTATAAGATTTTCGCCTTTTTTCTCCGGGATACCGAATATTTCGATATTACATCGTCTATCCCATTGATCACGTGTTTCTAACGCAGCTTTCAGTTTCTCGGTTTCATTTTTAAGATATAATATTTCCGAATTTACACTTGCCAATTGTTTAACATTCGTTTCTAATTTGTTTAGCTTTCTGTCGAATTCATCATGTTTACTATTAATAAAAGTAACTGATTCCTTTAAATTGCAAAATTCCTCACGTAAACTTTTTAACTCCGCTGACAATCTATCCATAAACGTCACGGTAAGTTCTTGTTTAATTTTTAAGAACTCTTCTGCAAATATTTGCCTCACAGTTGCAGGAGACAGGACTTCCTCTATCTTGTTGTCTTTTGGTGATTGAGCACAAGAGGCACCCCTACACGCTGATTGATGTTATAATCTTCATCCGGCTAATACGAGATATTGCACGTGTCTCTGACTGGAGTGTCATTGTTGATTTGCCACGGCATATTTAAGGAGCACTTGGGACAGGTCCATGTGCTGTTCGTTTTGTGAGACGAATCGATCTTATTTGCAATGGGGTAAACACACTGATGATGATAGTTACGTCGGCATTTGGAACACGTCAGTGTACCAGCACCGCCATCTTGCGTTGACTTGCAGCAACTAAATTTAATTTTGTATGAACGGAGATATTATCTAATATATAAAATTCTCGTGTCACAGTTTTCGTTGCCATACTCCTCCGAAACGGCTTGACCGATTCTCATGAAATTTTGTGAGCATATTGATTAGGTCTGAGAATCGGCCAACATCTATTTTTCATCCCGATATTCCCACGGGATCGAAAGTTACGCGGGTGAAACCACGGGGCGCAGCTAGTTGTTTATATTATTTATGTACTGCAGCTAGATATGAGACCTATTAAAGTGGTTAAATTAAACAGGAGCAGGAAAAAATTCAATTTTTTTATAACTTGCTGGTCTCGAACTCGGAGCTCTCGCTTTGTCGGAGAGCGGTTTAGTCTCCACTGGACCACACTGTCAGTGACGTATATCTTCAATGTTTTGTTCATATGAATACTTTAGGCAACTGTTGTCCGTTGAGAAAAGTTTGAAAGTTTATATTATTTTTTTATTCACCGTCAGTTCTCACTGTTAACTAATTATATATAAAGTTATGCATTTTGAAAGTCAATATTGATTAAACTATGTTCATTTATTTATTTTCCATCACAATGCTTCTTTACTGGAACCACAAATTCATTTAGAGTCTTGTTAACACGGATTTCTTTTGCACTAAAATGTCCAAATTTGTTCACTATTATATGTATTATATTCAGTTTTTTGTTTTATATTGTCACAGTTTCACTGGATAATAGTAATACGATGCACTTATGGTATATGTAACAGTTAAAAGTACTTTTTAATTTAGTACACTTTACTTTTCTATTTTTAATATAAAAAAGGGGGTTTGGGAGCTGATGTTACTAGTGTTAGCGCCACCTATGGTAATGTACCTATAACTTGATATTGAAAAATAATAAACTATATCAATATCATTTTGTCATACTTTCATTTAAACAATTTGCACTGAAATATGGTTTACGTACGTGAGTTGTGTCCTGGACTAAGATTTTAATCGGTCAAACGATACACTAGTTATATGAACGAACGTTATATGAAAGTATATTTAATAATGTTTGTTGCATTTCTACTCGGTTGGACAAAGTTTAAAACATAATTAATGAGGAGTGTGTAGTGTACAACGTTAATTAGGACCGCTCGCTCTGCCCCCCNCCCCGCCAGCGCCCGGTGCAACGCACTTTGTACACATTTCATAATTTACACTCCCGCTGCATCACTTGAAAATTGTTTTACAACTAGTTCTGTGGGGGCGCTGCACGACTCTGTAGTACACCGCCATATCACATTTGCACGCGAGCTAATGTCCTCTGGAGTTACGAAGCGGACATATTAATATAATATTAACACTGTCGTGCGGTTTTGGTGGTCCGGTCGTAGAAAAAAAAATTATATCAGTGTATAGGAAGGACGTACACAACAATTTAATTGTAGTGTGAAAAATATAAAGAACCAATAAAAACGGATAAGTTCATTGTAATTATAAAATTGTCGAGTTAAGCGTCCGTCATTCGGTGAGACCGGTCGTAAATCGATCTCACCTCTCGATGTGCTGATGGGAGTCGGGGCTGATGATGGATAGGCTTGCGAGATGGGTGGTGATGGGAATGACAGTCAAGGGCTCACCTGGTTTCTTCTGGGCTGATCCCGTTGTCTCGATGGGCGTGGCACACTCGGGGCGCGCGCGTATTTCACTTATTCTAATTTAATTGTCCTTATATCACTAACGCGAACACAGTTTATTGTCTTTTATGGCCCCACAAGTAACACGAAAATTATACGGATAAGCGCTGATGATAGCGAGAGATAATTAGATGCGGTCGCGCCGATACAAACGTCGTACGGTCAGCTGTGTTCTATGACGTTGTTGTTGCGGCGCGCGGCGCCGCGTCGGAGTGAATTGAGCAATGGGCGCCGCCGCGCCGGTACTAACAATGACCATATAAGGGAATGTTTCGGTGCATAATTCTAGAATTAACTATTCTCATCACTCTCCCACTTACTGGCTATGGGTTCTCCGTCACGCTTTAGCGTGAACAAACAATGAACAAAAAATGTTAACAATAAAAGAGATTGAATTTTAATTCATAATTTTTTTCATTTTAACTAATTCGACTTCAAGTGTAGTAATACTTAATCTGGCCATAAATACTGTTACATTTTAAAATAAGAAATATTACATTTGAATTTGGAATCTGTCATTTTTATACGAATGTTATTTGTGTTTTCTCATTTTGGTGCCAATACAAATTGTACATTATATAAAGAGAACAGCATCACTGTGATTGCATTACACAAAGTAGGTAGTCAAATGCAATTTTTAAAACTCCATACACGAGGTATATTTCAACGAGTCAAATGTTGTGGCTATTAATAGGTACAATGAGATTTCCTCTGTTTGTGAGAGAGAAAGATCTGGTCGTCCACGTAGTGTTCGCACGAAAAAGGTGGTCGAAGCAGTAAGGAAAAGAATTCTAAGTAATCCTGTCCGAAATAAGGATAGCACCTAGAACCATGACGCCGGTCTTGCAGGCTATAAAAGACGCACTGGCCATTCCTTAACTGGTAAATAAAAGATGGTACAATCGTAAAAACTAATGAAGCGGTATGCAAAGGAAGGTCACTGAAAAATTTTGTTTATGGGAAATTTTGTAATGGATGAAATTTTTTTTACAATTGAGCAACATTTTAACAAACAAAATGACCGTATTTGTGCTGAAAGCTGAGGAAGCTTCCCAATTAGTCGACAGAGTGCAACGTTGTGTGTGCATTACATGTGCATTATCCGATTGGCAGTGAAGAACGTCGGATGTCCCCATGGATCTTTCCATTCATTCTTTTACTGAGTCCTAACTGGCCTCAACGTTTGAAGGATTGCATTGCAGCCAAAGGGGACCACTTCGAATAAGCTTTTTATATTTCTAATTGTTTTATATTTTTGTATTAAACTGACACACTGTAAAAGTAATAAATGTTATTTGCAATTAAAAAAATAGTTTCTTCTTTGTAAAAGAACTTATGGCTAGACTAGGTTATTTATGATACGATCGTGAACTTTTATAAATGATTCGCGACAGTGACGCGTCCGCAATGGTGTCTATATCGATTGATTGACATCTAAGTCCTAAGGCGCGGTCATCCCACTCGTTTTTACATCAGAATTAAGAATGATGATGGGCGAAAAGGCCAGTATTCTCCGCCTTGGGGACTGTCCGGCTGCCACTGAACAGTCGTTACTACGTCATCGGAACCGATCAATGGATCCTGGTTCCTATCTTGGCCCCTGGCACCAGTACTTCAATGGAGCACGTCACTAGTCTGTCCGTAATCGGATCCGCCACTTGTCCTAATACACGCCACCGTCTGCTGATTCAGAAGGACGGGTAAAGGACCCACTTCACCAATCTGTCTGAAAGAGGAAGGACCGTCCTGGAGGAAACTTTCCTAGGTTGATGTATAAGGAGGAATATCATTTTTATACGCCTATACAGGGTTAGCTTTTGGTCACCGGCCAAATTTTAAAATAAGGAAGTTAACATCAATCCGAGCCATTGCCATTACGTACGTACGTTGTTTTATATCTTTAAACGTAGCATAATTAAAAACCCGGCCAAGTGCGAGTCAGACTCGCACACGAATGGTTCCACACTTATCTATAAAGATGAGAAAAAAAAATTGTATGGGAGCTACAATTAAATATTTTTAAATATAACTAAAAATTTTGAATATTTCCAGCGTCTACTTGTGGCCGTTATTAATATCGTGCAAATACGAGGAAAAAATCACTTTAGTTATGTTATGTACCCTAATATTCATTTTATTCTATTCTTTACTATTTGTTATTGTAACGGCAATAAAGTACATTAACTGTGAAGATTCAACTGCCTCGCTCACAGACCCCCGTCTCACTAACATGTTCACAAGAGACGGACGGACAGACAGCGAAGTCTTAGCAATGAGGTCCCGTCGTATCCTTCGGATACGGGATCCTAAAAATGAAAAAAAAATGTCACTCCCAAAATAATGTACAAGCTTATTGACGTTGCTATGGTTCTTACAATATAGCAAAAATAAACAAAACCCCAACATCGTTTTTGCAAGGACATTAATACTCCTGATGCGAACCCAGCAAATTGAAAAACTAATTTAGCGTTAGTCTGTACTATGAAGGTTCCTAATATGTTTTTTGGGCCTAATGAAACCGTTTTCTCTGTTGTTTTATTATTTTTGAGGAAAATAAGAGATAAATATTTGTATATTTGTTTCGGAACAACAGAGTGTTACGACCGCCGCAGCTCTGTGACAACGTCTACTGTTGTTATGACTGTAACATTTCATGCGAGCGGACCTTCTGCCGCGGAGGCACCGGAGTGGAGGCAGTACGAGGTCCACGTCGTGAGTACTGTATAGTGTGTGTAGTAGAAATTATAAAATATAACATTGTTTTTTTGGCATACTTACGCTAGCGAACTACAAAGCGCCCATTTTGATAAAATAACCCTTTTAATTGATTTTTAGTTTATTTTTAGGGTTCCGTATCTCAAACAGAAAAAACGGAACCCTTATAGGATCGCTTTGTTGTCCGTCTGTCTGTACGTCTGTCAAGACCTTTTTCTCTAAAACGCGTGAAGGGATTAAGCTGTTTTTGTCAAATACGGAGGTCAGTTACGTCTTGATGCCTTGAAAAAAATCACACTACTAAGTTAACGCAATAAAAAGTTATAGCCAATTATGCACAAATTTTGTATGAAAACGTACTTTCTTGAAAACCAAAAAATTATCGGGTACTTCCCGTTGACCTGGAGTTGTGAAATTTAGCAAGAAGTAAGAACTTATAGCACATATATAACAATAAATCTGAAAACAAGTAAATTATATGTAGATCATTGGAAAAATCATTATCAACTTATAACTGTAATTAGTTGCCTACTAAATGTCTATTAGCAACCACTTACATACGTTTGTCAATTGAAACGGCAGGCGTAAAGTTACAATAATTGAAAACCATGCATTACATTTGGATTACGGAACCCTCGGTGTGCGAGTCGGACTCGCACTTGGCCGGTTTTTATTTCTAGTTCAATTGATTTTCATCCCTCGATGCATGAGCTGAAAAAACAAACTCACAATTAAATTTAAAACCTATGCAATAGGATCAAATTAAATTTACACTCATTTAGTTTAGAACGTGACCCGCGAACAGAGGAGTGCTACGAGCTCGTTAGGGAGGTACCTCTCCCATACGCAACAAGAAACAAATAAACGAGACTTTGGCCAATGGCAGTTTCTTCAGTCTATTTATTTTAAAAAGTTAAAAAAAATATGAAGTTAACAAAGGCAATTTCGCAACGGCGACGTCGGAAGTAATTATCATAAAGCGATCGCAGAAGGACGGAGGAGGGAAATAAAGAAATCTCCCGGGACTTTTTCCTGATTAAAATTGATTTTTAATTAGCTTCGCGAGCTCTCCGATAATTTGAGTCTGCAGCCGCAACATAAAAGTATAACTAGACCGTTTATTTTAATCAAAGATCCGTCGACAGATGTTCGCAGTCGCGCCACACGCGGGGCTGCGCCGGTACAGGGGAGTAGGTTTGTGAGAGCGCGTGTCATTTCGTGCGGCGTGCGTGACGAGGGCCCTTCAGTGTGCGGACACCTCCGGACGACGGTCATCCGTCCACCGTATAAACATATTATCGTTATGAACAAGTGCAGCGAGCGAGTCGCGCGGCTCGCGCGTCGCTCGTGACGGGAATATCTGATCACGGAGACGAATTCAACTTTATAAAGAACTTGTTACTGCAAGTCATAGAGCATGTCGCTGTGCACTGTGCTTAGCACGGCACAGCGACATGCCATATCTGGCTCAAATTCTAAATTGAAGTGTTGTGATGTATTATTTACTTAGTTGCCCCGCGGTTTCATGAATTAATTGATATTAATGACCTTCAAAGGATAACCTGTATGCTGATGTTTATGGACTTTTGTAACAACCAAAAGGATCAAAGAATTCGTTTGCCCAAATAATTCGAAGGTAAAATGTCAACCGACAGGTAATGCGCATAATATTGTTTTAACACCGTCGGATCTAGTGAGCGCCTCCGCGGACTGGTGTGCAGTCGCGACGTGTGGCCTCTCCAGCCGGCAGGGGCGTGCTCCAGCCGCGGAGGCGCTGCGCGGGCGGGTGTAAGAGATGAGCCGACACAGTCGTGGTGTCCCATGGTCCCGCGGGTGCATGTTGGACGAGTGCTCTGGCACACGAGCGCCCGCCGCCGCCGCCGCCGCCCGGGAGCGTTTAATTAGTTTTTCCCACGAACTCGTACAGGAGCGCGAGTCACGTGTTGTGCGTGTGTGTCACATTTTATCCCGGGCACTAGCAGGTAAAGAAGCAGTCGGAGCCTCATCAAGGACTCGAACAACTAGACGTCCTGCGCGCAGCTGCGGCGCCTCTGGAGAACCGTCCGGGAGCTCGCAGGCCGCACGAAATGCGATTTATAAATTTATTCAACTCGGATATTCATGTTGTTATCTTTATTTGCGTTGTGTGTGTATAAAGCCGAAGAGTTCGTATGAGCTCGCGAAACTCAGAACATCTCAAAGAACTTAAAGTTATAATATTTCATCACAATATTGGAAAACCTTTATAATTTGTAATCTCCTCGCAGCTGCTCCCGCGCTGGCTCTTATTGTCTGATGCGAACTACTAATGACGAAATACGAGGAAAGGCGTACGATCACAACAAAACGTAACACGTACAATTATTAGAACTCATGAATAGGCCTCGAGGGGTGGTATCATGCTGCATGGCAGCTGAGCCGCCCGGCGCCCGGCGCGCGGCGTCGGGTGGAGTGTCTCCCGCCCACTTGTTGTCGTCAGTTGTAGCGTGTTATACGAACAGGACAGAGTTACACTAAAGTTCGAAGCTTTTACCAATTGATATCGAACTAGATGAGGGAAGGTCCTTTAAGACGTCAAAGAAAATATAAAATGTGACATCCCTAGGGAGCATGGGTTCATGACACGGCTCACTGGTGAGCTGCATTTGCACTTATTATTTAATGACATCTCCCTGTAGCGGCTGGGCGTCACTGACTGCCTTCTGTATTCATGGCTGGTCAGTGCGAGATTTCGCGTTGTATTGTTTTGAGTCAAGTGAGAAACTGGGAACACGTCCTACTCCTGCTCCTGCCGTCTGCCGGCCCTATTCGTCTCCAATGCAGTAATGGAACTGCCTCTCAGTAAAGCCACACTTACTCACTAATAAGAAATGACGGTCACGGGAGACTATAGCCGGGGCACGTACAGGGCGCACACAGAGAGATACGGCTGCAAACTCCGCTCAGAGTTGGATTATGAGATTTTTGCGACATTATGGCTCAATCGTGAGAGCGAGACTGGACAGGTGTGTGGCTTGTCCCGTTAGTGCTTGTGACACTTTAGCATTGTCCTTTATAACTGAAGTGAGCGCTAGTTGGTGTGCTGCCTGCAGCGGGCACCGCCACCGGAGGCCCTCGGCGTGACGCTGTGTGTTGTTGCAGGGAGGTGCTGGACAACGGCACGCTCGTGTTCCCGCCCTTCGCGGCGGCGCAGTACCGCGCGGACGTGCACGCGGCCGCCTACCGCTGCCGCGCGCACAACTCGCACGGCGCCGTCGTGTCGCGCGACATGCGCGCGCACGCAGGTCAGTACACCACACTACACTACACCACACTACACAACACTACGCTACTATAATATACTTCACTACACTAGCGTCTAGCTCCCTTAAGTATGCTGCGTATAATGCTTCTATATCCTTCTAGTATGAAATGATCTATTAATCGCAATTACACATCGAATAAAAACGCAAAGAAACTCACGTCACGTGTGTAGTGTACTTACTTATTAACTAATATTTATAATATGTATAATGTTAGACATCTGAAAACATAATATCTGAGATACTTACATGTTTAAACCTTAATGGTTTTTTGATGCTATATTTTCTGTATTTCTGTGAATTTATTATTATTCTGTGTATTTCTGTGTGTTGGACTGTGCGTGTTTTCTATACAAACGGAGATACTTACAAGCAACGTTCGAATACGCATTCACGCACTACGCTGCGTGATGCGTGGCAGTGTGCGAATCGCCTTCATGTCGGCGCTTATCACTAACAGAAATTATACCGACTAGTCCAATAATGCCTTGTAGATTCCCAAATTCATAATCATTTATTTGCAATAAAACTAGTACAGTGTATTTTCGTTTTATAAAATATTGCAAGTAACATTTTTAACTAATAAATAGTATGCAAACATTGTGTCAAAAGGCACAACATTCAGTACCTACAATAAAGACATTAAATTATAATTTGTTCACGCCAGATATGCGTATCACCGCCATCTTGTTGACGAACGTTAAAACACGATAAGTGACAGTGACAATCTATACTTTTGAAAAAATCATAAGCGTTGCGGAGATATGCGGGTCCAAAATTTTAAAAATATTAAACTTTTATCATAAAAAAACACATAAAACCTGTAAAGCAAATAATTTTAAACTAGACGTGTTTGTTAATTTTTTGTTATATCCATGAAATATTTAAATAAAGAACATTTAAAGCATCGCAACAGTACTGCAACGTTGATCTACTTTGCCTTAAACGCGTAAAACGGTCGCTCTGAACCACTGTGCAACGCGCGCTCGTTTAAGATCAGCCGCCGCGTTAAGGGGAAGCGCTGTTATAGTAAATTTTGTTTTTTGGCTATATCTTTTTCATTATTAGATATATTATGTTATTTCTTTTTGTATTTGAATGCTACTAATGTACCCTATCCTACATTAAAACAGGTGTCCCTTTTTCTTGGACATCCTGTATACTAGTGTTTATCTTAAAGAATATAATGTCCAATTTATAAGGTTATAATCTAAATATACATATAAAGCTGTACTCTGCACGCGTTGCTACGCCACCAACAGATACGTCAGCATGGTCTATAATAATAGCAATATAAAAAAATCATTACCATGACAGTGGCATCATCTGTCGCAAATTGGTCGTACCAACTTAGAAACCTTCGTGGGCACATTCAGAACTACTTTACTTAAGATCATCACATTCTCAAATGCATTATGCATTACGATTCTAGAAACGACATTCATTTTTATACATAATATAGATAATTCATTGGTGTCTGTAAAACAATGGAATTACACATACAAAATTTCAGCCCAATCGGTCAAGACGTTTAGTAACGGCGCCACCTACCGGATCCAATTGTATTTTTAAGCATCCAGGAAACCATCGACATACCCATATAAAATTTTAACCTAATCGATCCAGTCATTTAGAAGTTTAATAAAATAAAAAAATAAAAAAAAACAATACAAATAATTTAAATATTATACAGAAATGTTATAGTAGTTTATGCAACTGTCGTATAATGAAGGGTATTAAAACTCGAATGTGAGTTTTTGAAACGAGCGGAGCGAGTTTCAAAATAGTAACACGAGTGTTTTAATACAGTTGCATACACTACTTTGTCTTCGCTTATGCAATTAATCAATTAGTAAAATATTACGAAACATTAAATTCATGCCTACGTCACAGCGAGCGCCGCCATTAAAATCTAACCAATGAGAGCGTAGCTGCAGCGCGCGCAGGACCAATCAGGAGCGAGCGCGCGCTGTTAAGGATTTTGACATAAGGCTCTCTCACCACTCTCTCTTTCTCTCTCGCTCTCACACAGTGTTATAATGAGATTTTACGATACCGATTTGGATATTATAACATCATGTCAAATTGCTTAAATTGAGTTTTTTGTTGTCTGAGCTATAACAGTAGTTATTATAAGTCAAGTATTGAAAACATAAGTAGAATGTTACAACATTAGTGTAGATAATTAGTAGTTTATGCAACTGTCGTATAACGAAGGGTATTAAAACACGAGTGTGAGTTTTTGAAACGAGCGAACGCGAGTTTCAAAATAGTACCTCACGAGTGTGAGTTGAGGGAGTGAGTTATTTGTTGTCTGAGCTATAACAGTAGTTATTATAAGTCAAGTATTGAAAACATAAGTAGAATGTTACAACATTAGTGTAGATAAAAGTAATTATATAATTGTTAATTTTCAAGCTGTTCATAATGATAATACACACGTTTTCTACAACTCGTTTATTTCACTGGTTGTTGTGATGTAGAGCCGAAATATCGCCATCTATTTGCGAATGTTGAGAACTATTCTAGACACAAGTAATTTAGCATAAATAATACTAGTTTAAAAATATGTTACATCTGATCATTCTTAAAATAAAAACTAATTGTAAAATCTACTACTAGAATACCAATAACGTTTATCGATTAAATTTATAATTGACCTAATGAAGCAATCTTAAGTATTGCCTCTTTTTAAATCCGGTTGTACTAGTGATCGTTCAAACTTTAGACCAATATACAGGGTCTGTCGTAATGGGTGGATAATCCGTTAACTAGGGTTAGCCCTGATGTCTAGCTATAAAAAAATATACTTTTTATGTTAGGGTTGGCAAAACTGTGAAAATTATGAATATTTTTGTGATTTTTAGAAAAATTTCTACCGCGACTAGTAATATGCTCATAACTTTTACAAATTAAGGTATATTTATGTACTTTTTTTTTTAATTTACTCAGAATTGCTTGCACTATCTAATAAAATATACTATTTTAGATGTAAATTTTTAAAAATCTATGAAATTTTGCATTAAAAGTTATTTTTATATTTATTTGTTACTTTTTGTCAATTTTTAACTATTCATTGTGAAAAAATAATGTACTACACCATAATTGCCCATAGTTTTAAAAACTTCCGCAGTTTGTCTAGTTTCTAAAAAGATATAATAGGAGTAGTGTTTGATAAGCAAAATTTCTTTGTAAGAGCGAAAAAGCATATCACGGTCCGAAAGTTGATTTTTCCCGTAATGCATCTATGTCCCGATTTAGGCAGCTTAACTAATTTATATCATTTACACAGTAACAAAATAATATTGTTTAACGTAATGTAGCAAATAGCACTTCAAAATTATAAAATTTATTTAAATTGAAGACTTTCGACTCAGTACATACCAGCTATCGCAAGGTTAAAAACTCAGGTAAAAAAGAACAAAGAAAGGTCGTCCCATGCACATTATCATTAGCAACATTAAATGCTGAAAATGTATTTGCACTTTTTGCAAAATAATTTACCTGAGCTGCTGGAAGGTGCACCACTAGAGGCAAGGCGGGCAATGTGGCTGCAAAATGACGGGTGTCCTGCGCATTACTCTGTTCG
>LUGF01042375.1:3962-15008 GCA_001625245.1 Calycopis cecrops
GTGCTTTTCTACAAATAGTGGTCCATTTTCAAAAGGTTCCTGTTGAAATATAAAAATTATTAAAAAATATATTCCAATTATCTTTTACAGCTGCTGGCTTGGTACTACATGGATCTCACAACTTTTTATAGTAGAAAATCTAAGCTTCGTTTTTTTACAGGCTGTTTTTGATGGGATCTCACTTCTTTTTGTAGATTGAACAGATTAAATATGTTAAGTTTTACATATACTTTGACCAACTCGTATCATATAAAGACCAAATGGAATAAGAGATAGACAGAAGAATCACTATTGCATGGAAAAGATTCTGGTGCTTAAAAGAAGTGATGAAAAGTAAGGAATACAAAATAGGGATCAAGAGCAGGCTGTTTTACATATGTATTCTACCAGTCCTAACATATTGTTGTCAAACATGGGCACTGATACATAAAAATCAATTTAACTTAATTCTCCCGGTACCGACCACGTGTTCGCTGCGTGTTTTTGAAGCGTCAATGAACGTCCGCGGTAACCGAAAGGTTAAGAACATGTGAAAGAAGCATGGAAAGGTGCATCTTGGGATTCAAAAGGAAAAAAAGAAAGGAGCCAAAGACCTTAGGAAAATAACCAAGTTTGAAGACATCTATATGTATATATAAAACTCAAACGTGACATAGCCATCTATCAATGCACAGCCCAAACCACTGGACGGATCAAGCTGAAATTTGGCATCTAGGTAGATGTTACGACGTAGGCATCCGCTAAGAAAGGATTTTTAGACATTCAACCCCTAAATGGGTGAAATAGGGGGTTGAAGTTTGTATGGATTTTGCGGTTGAAACGCGGGGCACAGCTAGTCTTAACTAAAACTAGAAAACTGAAATGGCGATGGACAGGTCATATGAGAGATCACAAAGAAAAACGGACAAAACTGTAACAGAATGGATCCCAAGATTTAATACAAAGAGAAAGAGAGGAAGGCATCGCAAGCGATGGTCAGAAGAGTTGCAGGACCACTCTGGATAAGACTCACTAGGGACAGGAATAAATGGAAGGGGCTGGAGGAAGCCTATGTGCCTGCAGGACATGCTGATTAGAGTATGGTTATAATGTAAGTTTATTTATACAATATGTTATAAGTTGTTGTCAGCAATAAAAGCTTCATATTTTTTATTTTTACTTCATCTATTTATATTTTATATAAATTTTTAATGTGGCATAAATGTATTATATAATAAACATTTTTTATTTTCTTCCTTTATTCAAATTCTTTTATGCGGAATTAGTTTCCTCATATTAGATTCATTGAATGATGCCATTTGTGATTTTATAATCAGGTTATTTATTAAGTATTTTCCTCAAAAAACATCTGTAGTGTTACAACTTAACTTTTCGGGTACCGCGAGCATATTAAGACGCTTCAAAAAAAGGCCGTGAACATGTGTTCGGTACCGGAGGTTTTAAGGACAATACATATATTTTATGGTGTAGGTTCTAGATCATAATAATTGTCATCAGCTGAAAGACTTCAATTGCCTTCTGCAGTAGATAAAGCCTACTTCACAAGACCAGCTTTGGAGAAGCTCATTAAGTGAATATTTGGGCTCAACTGCACAATATGTGCCGTCTAGTTGGGGGCTGAATTTTAAAAATAGAAATTTATACATGAGGGCCGTATGTTAAATTCTAAACTGCGCAAACAAACACTTTTTGAGTCATTAATTTTTGAAAATGCGACATTTTCATACAATTTACACTTTGCACTTTCGCTTTGCGATTATGATATTTTCACACTGAGTCTGGAGCCAGGAAGGCGGGAACCTCCATTCTTACCATTTCGACACCCTCAGTGTGAGCAAATAAAAAAAAATAAACTAACGATGAGTTAGGTTAGTTAAACAATCTAACCTAACCACACCAAGTTACATTTGTAAACTGTGCATAGTAGAAAATATAGAGCCAAATTTAACAGCAACTGGTATATTTTTCAAGGGGACCATGAACTGACATATATAGTACAAACTTAAATATGCTCAGGACTTGAGTATTCGCAATGTTTAATGTACAAGAAGTTGGGGTGAAAAGTTAGTGTAAAAAGAACGTAAAGCTATAAATATATTTAAAACATACTCACTATTTTTATAACGAACGGATAACTAGAAGTTTTTTTGGGTGAACCATCGTGTTCACAAGCCGAATATATTTCTCCGAAACCTCCAACTCCTATAGACGGTCCTATTCGCCATTTCTTCTTCCCTATGGTATCGTGTATAATTTCTCCTACAGGAATGGGAACCGGCATTTTATACCCCTTCGGTTTCCTCTTTGGTGCGGCCTTTTTTGCTTTACCACTCATTTTTTTTACAATTAATTTACAACAAATTCAAATGTTTCAAGTTTTCGAATTTTAGAACAACAAACTAACCAATAATGATTAATTCGTTGTTTACTAAAAATATTATTACGCTAAAAAATTAAAAAAATCAGTCGAAACCGCCAAACGTCATTGAAGTTTCTGTTTTTGACGCATGTCATACGGAAAAAAATATGTGTTTGTCATTTGTCAAATTCAAATTCATTTATTTATCAACCAGCTTGGATCATTTTAGGTAATATATCAATAAAAATACATATCAATAAGGACACAATAAAATACGTAAAAAAAGAACAATAAAACACATACATTGTAACGACTAGGTGTTAGAACGTAGGTACGTGCAAAAGGCAGAAGTGACTGACATACGGGCAATCTAGTTGATTCTCCGCCATTTTCAGGATGGTGTTGGTGCTGCCGAAGGCCCTGTGTGCCAGGGCTTTGCAGCGCTTTCGCATTGTGGTGTAAAACAGTCTATCCGCGCCTCTGCAAACATCCACGACGCGCTGCACCTCCACGGCAGCCCCACCAGCATCCTGAAGGCGTTATTATATTGTACCCGCAGAGCGTTGTACTGCTTCTGGGTATAATCTATCCATAGGGTACTAGTATAAAATGACGTGCAGTAAGCTCTGAAAAGTGTTCGTTTCACTTCTATCGAATAGTTCATGAACCTGCGTGCGATCATATTTGCCCTCACAGCCAACGCTCTACGCTCTCGTTCGATATCAGCAACGTCCTTTAGGTCAATAGTTTGTATGTGTCCTAGATATTTAAATTGTTCTACTACTAGGAATATCATTAAATTTTATAGGTGCTACTTCCGACGTTCACTTATTTTTGAACTTGAAAATTATACATTCGCTTTTTAGTACATTGTAAATCAGACCGTGTTTGGCAGCATATTTCTCACACATGTCTATGAGAATCATCACACTATAAACAGAGGCGCTCAACACCATGTCATCTGCGTAGCTGATATTATTTACGCAAACTCCATCGATATGGCAACCGACACGGGTGCTGCAGAGCTCCTCTATCATCGCATTGATAATATATAGGTTGAAGAGCTTGGGAGAGGTAAGACCTAACCCCGTACTTCAATCCATACGGTTTCGAAAGAGCACCTTTCCATTTCACGACATTGACCTGATTTTGATACTAGAATTTGAAGATATTTCTTGACTCTTTGGGTACATTAGGTAGGTAGGACACAATAGGTATAACACACCAGATCAAACGGTTTCTAGAGGTCTAGAAAACACGCAAATACAGGAGATCGCCTGTCGGTCTTGTACCCGACAGTCCGCAATGGCACTCTCAGTAGAAAGTCCTGCCCTAAAATAAAAATGATTTTCATGTAACCTTAAACACTGGTCCAATTGGGCACCAAGAAAACTGTCAAGCATCTTATCACAGTGGTTGCGATCGAGATTGGCCTTTATTTATTTTTGTTACTAACATCTTCACTTCTGTTCTTGACAATTGGAAACACCACAGTTTTCATTAAGTCCCCAGGCAGGTAGGAGTGACTCATGCAAAATGTGTAAAACATTGCCAATATCCGGTGTATGTATCTATATGGGGGCCCGCATGCTTTAGATGTTCGACGCTAAGTCCGTCATGGCCAGGAGATTTACCACCCGACACAGAGCTTATAGCCTTACCAACATCTTTAGCTGTAAATGTCATACGCAATTCCTGGCCATGAAAACCAGCGTCGGCAACCGCGCACGTCTCTGGTGGTCCTAAAGGAGATTTGACAGCAATGTGGTTTTTAAATAGGTTTACTATCTGTACGTAATCGTTCACGCCGTCCATGCTTACAGGAAGGCTAGATTTATAGTTCAACTTGTTAGTCGATTTTCAAAAACTACGAAAGTCTTTATTCGAGCGGTGCTTCGCTATTATGTCAAACTTAATTTTTTCGTTTTTTTTGGCAACATTTCAAACGCGACCTAAAAATGCGCAGACTCTGGCACATCTCTTCATATAACGGGCCCGTTATAAGTTCACCTAACCAGCACCATACGTTTAACTTATCTCTAGCCTGCCTGTAAGCACCGGACACGTGTTCATTCCAGCCAAGCAACTAGTTACTCTTTTTAGATGTGGTAAAGCAAAAGGATAGCAGTCTAGTGGTAAGTCCGGTTGACATTTCAGCCACTAGTTAGTGTGGCAGTCTAGAAGCTTGATCCCTTTATTATAATATTACCATATTATAATGGGAGCGTAGCACATATCAGTTATAATTATACCTAGTTCACATTATTTATTACCTATGTAATAATTAATATTAAATTAATATTGTGGGTGATATTAATTTAATATTTAAAGTTGCATAACAAATGACAAATCATGACATGTTTTTTGAGTGTGTCTTTTTTCCGTATGACATGTGTCAAAAATCAGAAACGACAAAAAAAATGGCGTTTGGCGGTTTCAACTGAAATATCTTTAGCGCCATAATAATTATTATTTTTAGTAAGCAAACGACTTTATCATTATTGGTAAGTTTTTGTTCTAAAATTGGACGGTTTAAAGGTTGTTAATCGTATTTAATTCAAACATTTGAACCTGTTGTGAGTTTATTGTAAAAAAATGAGTGGTAAAGCAAAAGAGGCCGCACCAAAGGGGAAACCGAAGGCGTATAAAATGCCGTAAAGGCGTATAAAAAACCATGGTCCATGCTAGAACAGTTTACAAATGTTCACGCGTAAACTGTGCTAGCATGGTAGAAAATCTAGATTCATAATAAAATTGCAACTGGTATATTTTTCAAGGGGACCATGAACTGGCATACATACAAGAAACTTAATATTTGTTCAGGACCTGAGTAAATGCAACATTTGATGTACAAGAAGTCGGGATGAAAAGCTGGTGTAAAAAGAACATAAAACAATAAAAATCGAATGGATAACTAGAAGTTTTTTGGGTAAACTATCGTGATCACAAGCCGAATATATTTACCTGAAATCGCCAACTCCTACAGACAGACCTATTCGCCATTTCTTCTTCCCTATGGTATCGTGTATAACTTCTCCTACAGGAATGGGAACCGGCATTTTATACCCCTTCGGTTTCCTCTTTGGTGCGGCCTTTTTTGCTTTACCACTCATTTTTTTACAATTAATTCACAGCAAATTCAAATGTTTAAATTAAATACGATTAACAACCTGTAAACAGTCCAATTTCAGAATAACAATCTTATTAATAAGGATAAACTCGTTTGTTTACTAAAAATAATAATTATGACGCTAAAGATATTTTCGTTGAAATCGCCAAACGCCATTTTTTTTTGATGTTTCTGATTTTTGACACATGTCATACGGAAAAACAAGTGATGATTTGTCATTTGTCAAGCAACTAGTTATTTTTTTTAAATATAATATGGTAAAGCAAAAGCATGTAGTATAATACAATAGCATGTCTAGTGGTAGGTCTGGCGAAGATGTTAGTCAAAAATAAATTGCGTAATTTTCTTAACTATTTAATATCACCCACTACCTAATGTGAACTATAATTACAACTGTAATATGCTACGCAACCTTAATAATGTGGTAATATAGGGATCAAGCTTCTAGACTGCGACGCTAACTAGTGGCTGAAATGTGAACCGAATGCTTGCAAATTTTCTTAAATTTTTTTTGTACGTATGATATTGCATGCCTTAAGCGCGAGCGTAGGTATGCTCTACTCTCGCCTAAAAATCAAAAACTGGGTTCGGTCAGAGTTTTATTTTAAATAAATAATAATATAGTGCTTAAAGTAGGTTGGCCTTCATACCACAATAAAAGAAAACATCAATGGTCATTTTTCTAAACAATAAACAGCAATCCAACCCACAATTTAGATAAAAAAATGAATTTTTCAGAAAAAATTCTATGAAAAACATATAACATTCTCTCTGTAATCTCCATAACTTTTGAAAAACATAACTAATCGATTTAAATTTTATTTCAATAGGTCCGTAAATCTATTGTGACGAACTGATTAGAAAACCATAACTCAATTATTATTCGTTTTATTGTAAAAAATAAAATGTGTACCTACTGTTGAAACTAAAAAATTTACATCTTAGGCAGCCTAATATACAAATACAAAAAATATAAAACCCCTCAACAGTGACGTTTACTCTCAGAGTAAACGTCAAAAATGTGTCAACAGTGAGCTTTACTCTGAGAGTAAAGCCACTTGAGACTTTATTTTCACAACGTTAGAGTGTATAATTGAATAAATCGCGTTCGCGCACTTAAAACATTATATTAAGAGACATTCTTTATGGTTAAGTTTTAATTGCGTCATTCATATAAGCTGCCAGCACAATTTTATTAGTCTAACGTTTATTAATTTATGTTTACCAACGTTTCTCGACTAAAATTATGTAATTTATATTGGTAATAATCGCTTTTATCTGAAGCAGTTTTTATTTTTACATTATGATGTCTAATAAATATAAAATAACTTATTTTCTTTAAGATTCAAGTTTACCATAAAACTATTTGAAAATTAAAAATAAAAAAAGCAATTTTTGGTGAAAAACGTATATGTTATCATGAGTATCTAATTTAAATAACATACGTATGACACGAGTGCTTAAGGCATGCACATTTGGTTTTACCAAACTTTTTTTGTACCTATATATACTTTATATAGGAACAAAAAATAAAATGCTTAAAATGCTTTTGTCAGCAATTCTTTACATGAGGAATTTATTCCGTTCAAAATGCCTTCAATAATGATTGGCAAATTTTAATTTTTGCCACTTCCACGATATTCTAAAGACTATTTACATACATTTGGTTTTACCAAACTTTTTTCACATACATTGGACTTCGACCGGACGGTCCGGAACTTATTTCTGGGAACAATAATTATGTAATTATGAATATTGATTAATACTTCAAATGAAAACAAAAATTTAATTATTTATTTCTTTTTTTCAATTAACAATTATTGCACGTACAGTTATAGCCAACACATGCATAGAAAAAAAAACTCGTAGAAACATGTTTAAAGGTTATCACCTAAATTTTCAAAATATTTCCAATAGGCCTTAACAAATTGATCTGCATTTATTGTGAAAATGTCGACTGTGGGATCCGATGCTAACAATTTATTTAACGTATTGAGTGCCGAGTGCGTCGGTGCGCCCCCGGCCGGGAACAGCGGCCTGGTCGCCACAACACATTACGGCGCGATGCCCACAGTACACAGTTACTCAGTGCCACGGATTGTCCATTTAATTATTCAACTATAAATAATAATGTAGCGCGAGACTACATTTTGCCGCAACTCTAATGTTTCAAGCCCCACTATACCCAACACAAAACGCGAGGGGTACAGATAGGGATAGCATTCATATAGTTTTAAATACATAAATACTTCCCCAGACGCACCAGCCCAATTCAGCTGCATATAAATATGCAGCGTGGTGCTACATCTATAGGGGGTAGCCCAATTAGTTCACCCATGGTGCTGGTTTGCACCTCAGGCTACTAAGCCCCACCGCCAAGACAAGGCTTGGACCGTGGTAGGGTAAAGGACGTAGTGAAGTGTAGAAAGTGCGTAGGACATATTATAGTGTACAAGTGGGCGCGCAGACACAAATGCACTCTCTGTTCCCTCATTTTCATATTCCGATGGGATAGCAATCCGACATTTTCTCCTTTCAACCCCAAACACACTTTCGTCGCTTGATGTGCAGTCGTAGCAATTTGATGAAGCTATATTAGAGTTCTCTTCACATTCACCGTTTCAGTTCAGGTCAGAAAAAAGACGCAATCAATGACCATGCATAATGAAATGTGCTACAACTATTGAAGTCGGTTAAAAATATTGAATGTAGCACATTGTACAACTTAATAATCATCAACACTAGACAAAACACTAATAAATAATACTAACAGCAACGCCCTCTGGATG
Source organism: Calycopis cecrops (assembly GCA_001625245.1). Classification (NCBI taxonomy): domain Eukaryota; kingdom Metazoa; phylum Arthropoda; class Insecta; order Lepidoptera; family Lycaenidae; genus Calycopis; species Calycopis cecrops. The sequence goes on from LUGF01042375.1 coordinate 12,241, forward strand.
TCCAGCAGTCGACGTCTCCTAGCTGATGTACAATTTAATAATATTTATCAATACAAACCATACATACATACATACATATCTACATATCGGATAGAAGGAAAATAAACAGACAAAATCGAATGATAAAATTTTATTAAAATCTCTGAACAATAAAAAATAACGTGTACTTAACAATTTATGTTATACATTTCACTAGCCTTAAAAATAAGAAATAAATAAATCTCATAAAATTATAACTAATTTTAAATTATTAACTCGTTATGCGTCCAACATCCTCCACTTACATACATAGGAAATAGTACATGGAGTTTAGTTCAAGGAGTAGGATATAGTCCAATAGCCATTGCGTACATTAATATAATCTGCAATCATGGGTAGTAAAAATTCATCCATTTTTTTCAATACCTCTCATAAATATTTTTTAGCGCTTCCTGTCATGTTTAATGAAACAAAATCTTCAAGTAGTAAAGTTATTTCAACAACTATTTCAAAATTGGAAACTCATACTTCTACGATCAAAAACTGATTTAATTGTACACGGAATATAAAACATTAATTAAACTGCTGCCTGTATCCGAAGTCTACCAATATAAGGCAGAAATATACAAATTAGACTAAATGAGTATCTATTGATAAGTATTTTATTTAACCTTATTAGAGTATAAAACACTTGCCGTATCAAGCTTCTAGCTCTTCTTTCTGCTACGCTAACTAGTGGCTGAAATATGAACCGAATGCTAGCAAATTTAGAGTTAGTACGTATATGACATATGTCAAAATGTCATTGTCATTGTCTTTTGCTAGCACTTGATTCCTAAAATGATCGCTAGGGCGGCGAAAGTGCTGGCTCTATGTTTCCTGTACTGTCCCTATTCTATGTATTTACAATATTGAGCACGGTATAAGATTTTAAGATTTATTTTAAGACCAAACTTCATTATGTGTTTCAGCACCTTTCCGTCCATCCAAACTTTATTGCTTTATTGCTGAGTCCAACAGTGAACTTCAATAGGCAGATGATGATGATGATGATAGTGCGACAGTCCTGGAATGTGCTCTAGTCAAATTCCGCTGTACTGATGTACTGCAAAACTCCAGCACTTCAATGAAGCAGACAAGAACATTTATCTAGTCCGGAAGTACCGAAAATACACCGAACAAAACTCTGCAGATTTGGATTCCCTTAGGCATAGCATGCACAATTCGCTCAACAAAACTTATGTCAAGGTGTCTTAGGAAAGGCCTATGGCCTTTCCTAAGACACGAAGTTCAAGGAGTGGACTGATGTCAACTGAAGAGAGAGGGAGATTGTATTTAGGGCTTTGGAACTAGGCTTTCGATGCCGACGATTGGTGGGTTAATACAGATCGTCATCGTACCGTACTTATACCGGTCCTTAGTCACGTCTTCATATATGCGTACGTACTCGTACTGCGGGCGCAGGATGCCTGCGAGCGGGTTGACGTCAGCTAAAGAAGAGAGGGGCGAGACAAAGAGAGAAGACTTTCAACGCCGACTATTGGTGGGTTTTGTCAATAAAGGTCATCGTCGTCATACGACGTGTACCAGTCCTTAGCCACGTCCTCGTATATAAGCCTGCGTACGTACTCGTCGTACTGCGGACGGAGGATGCGCGGCGAGCGCGCGCGGAACTCTAGCGGCACGTCGTAGCACTTGCAGACGCAGCAGGCGGGGAACTTGAACCAGTCCGCGAAGATGCCGCGGCACTCGTTGCGCGGGTCGTACGCCAGGAGGCGGTGGAGACGGTACTGCTGCTCGCATCTGTGGAGGAATATAGCTGGTAAGGTATGTTCTGATGTAAATTGGGGAGAGTATTAGCTGGTGAGGACATGATACTGGCTTAAAGTGACGGCTAATGTCACGTTTTGTGCTTGTCAGAGCCTGGCGGCGTATGAGATGAACCCGGCCACTGTCGCGTTTCGTGCGGTGTGTAAGTAGCCGGTGGCCCGCGGTGGGAGGAGAAAGGAGGCCAGTGCATCTGTATAGCCTCTATGCGGATGTCCATGGGCGTCGGTAGGCATCAAAATGTCTTCGACTGCTCGTTTGCCCCCCATACCTTAAAAAAGAAACAAGGGAATCCCATCTGAATAACCGTGCAGATAATGCATTTAGCATAACTGTGTGTTCGCTCTCCTAGTGCTATTGATTTATTACAACTTCATCAGGTCGGTATAACAATGTGATCAGTAACTCATATTCACATCGAATTACGATAGGCTAGGGGCACGTGGCGGTCCCCCTCGACTGATCTCCACCTTGTCGTGGTGAGGGGGCTTAGTAGCCGTGGCTTGGACAACCACGGTGAACCAAGAGGGATCCCGGGTGGGGACGCGTCGGGTGGGCTTCATTGGGGCCCGCTCTGGATGCGTCCATGGAGGAGGGGTCGCGGGAGGAGAGGTGTCTCGGTGTGTCGTTGCCGTGCACCCTATCTCGCGCGACCGAACAGGGGCGCACCGTCTGTTGCGTTGGCGGTGGGGCCGCAGAGGAAGAGGAGATGCGGTGTGTCGTTGCCGTCCTCTGCGGCCGTTTAGTGGTTGGTCCGCCGCCCAGCGGATGGGACCAGCCAATGCCGGAGGTCCTCCGCCCGTCCCTCTGAATCAACAGATGGCGGCGTGGATTCGGACGACCGGCGTGGTGTGCTCCGTTGGAGCATTGGGACCAGGGGTAAGGATGGGAACCTGACCCCATTGCACGGTTCTAACGTGGAGTTAGGGACTGTTCAAAGGAAGCCGGACAGTCCCTAAAGA
>LUGF01042375.1:22327-36871 GCA_001625245.1 Calycopis cecrops
TGATAATCAATTACGTAATAACTTAAGACAAAAAGTTCCTTAAGAAGGGACAAAATAAATTAACCGACTTGGTATTAGGTATATAGATCTCATAATTTTTTACGGTAGAAAATTTGCGCTCGTCTGAGCTGACAGGATGTTTTGTTGGCATCCTACTTCCTACTAATATTATAAATGCGAAAGTTTGTATGTTTGTCTGTTTGTTTGTTTGTTTGTTACTCCTTCACGCAATAACTGCTGAACCGATTTTCATGAAATTTAGCACACACATAGAGTGTAACTTGGATTAACACAAGGAAAATTTTTATCCAAAACAATTGTTCCTATCGGATGCCATGGGATGATTTTCTATTTTCCACTGGATCGAAATTTACGCGGCCGAATCGTGAAACCGCGGTGTGTATTTTTAATTTACCTGGTTCTCCCGGACAAATCTCCGTATCGCGTGCCAGGGGTAGGCGCTGCCGGGGGTGGTGCAGTAGCCGCGCTTGCTGAGGTCGCAGGGCGCCGCCGCCGCGCGCCGCGTGCGGTGCGGCCGCGCGCACGCCGACGCGTAGTCGTAGCCCTCGCAGCGCGCCCATGCTACCTACTTACAGACAACACGCAATGTGAACTATAGGTAGCCATCAATATGAAAAAAATAGTTTTTTTATCAATCTGTTTTTTTTATGGTATAGGGGGCAAACGAGCAGGTGGTTAGTAACTACCTCATCCCATAGACATCCGCAAAACTAGGCGTCTTGCAGACGCGTTGCCGGCCTTTAAGGAAGAGGAATGGTCTTTTCTTGAAGATCCCTAAGTCGTATCGGATCGGAAATACCGAGGAAGGCAGCTGGTTCCATAGTACTGTTGTACGCGAAAAAAAATGGCGTTTATACCGCACAGTACTACATTTAGGAAAATCGTTTATTTCAAACAAAAAATCTAGCCAAACTTTCATGTTATGTCTACAGTATGTAGTGCCCTGTATTGCAGACGTGGACCGGCCGACCGGGGTCGTAGCTCTAGCTCATACGACCCCGCTCTAAGGCTGCAAATATGCTGTCGCGTTTGTGCGGCTTTTCAGTTTCCAGTAGCACATTTATGGGAGTAAGACAGAAGGCCAACTCATCTAAATAACAAAAGGTCCCATCTGCACAGACAGTACATCTCGCTCGTTTGACACCGTCGTGAAGTGACTAAGCGATCTCGTTTTTTTTTTAATTACAGTACAAGGGGGCAAACGAGCAGTCGGATACATTTTCATGTCTACCGACGCCAATAGAGATCCGCATAGTTGTATACACAGATGCGTTGCCCCCTTTCCGCTCCCCCTTCCATGGGCCACCGGCTACTTACACACCGCACGAAACGCGACAGCAAGCTGTCATTTTTCGCCCTTTTTTTCGGCTTGTGAATAGCCCGTACCTAGTCATAGGAGGGTGGCGCATCACAAAACAAGTACTGGAACGTGTATGGCCCGGATTCCAGAATATATTCTGTTTGATCAAGTATTGGGGACAGCCGAGGTGACCACCACGTGACCACGTGACCACGCGACGCCCACGACGCCCACGACCGACGCCCAACCTAATTGGACATAATAATGACAGCCGGTTTCACTTTTTGCCCGCAATATCCACTCGCGGTGAAGGTAGCGGCGTATACGGACATAATGAGTTCAATATTTGCGGTGCCTTTTATTGGCAGTGACGATTCACCGAGATATCATCATCATCACCCACTGTGATCATCACAGCGCAACAACTGTCTTGGCTACCGTCATGTATCACAATGTGTTTGTTTTCATCATGTCATGTCATCACTATTCCGTTCCTACAGTACCTAATAACAAATTTTTGAAATAAAACTTGTATACGCGCGCTTGACAAAGAGACTGCTCGACATAGCTGACGAGAGCGTTACAAAAAATCACAACATCTGGCTAGGTCAATGGGAGTTGTCATTCAAATTCAAATTTGATTTCAGTGAAACTTTTATATTTAAAAAATAAATATCATATGACATGTTATGTAATTGCAACTACTGTAATGAAAATCAATAATTAAATCTTACAACAGTTGTGTGGTCTAAAGCACACACTTTTTATTAAGGCATAGAGTTTCTGAAGTTAGGGCTTGTATATTATCAAGTTTCGAATATTTTTTATAATCAGTATAAGTAGTATTATTTCGATTCTTGTCAAATTTCACGATTCTAGGTTATCGGGAAATATCGAAAAGTTTTTCTTGACAGGGTTCATTTTTTTGAGCTTTAAACTCATTTCGTGTAGAGCTAGAAGCCTGGCACTACATGAGATCCAGTAACTTTTTACAGTTTCATCACATATAAAATTTACATGAAAATACATACACGATCTTAAAGTGCATAAGTACTACGAATAAATATCCGAAGATAGAATAATATTGTATTCAGTTTCCTTTGTATATATATTATTATTTTGTATTACTTTGTATTCATTCATCTATAAGTGTATTAAAAAAACCTTCAGAGTGCTGAGTGGTCACCGATTAATAAAATCATACAATTTGTAAAAAAGGTGAAACGAATCATCCAAAACTTGGTTACTTTGATATCATAGAAGAAATCATTCATATTCTTCATATTGCAGGAGTGCCGGCACATAAGTTTGTAAAATTTTATTTTTTTGGTATTGGGGGGCAAACGAGCAGTCGTGGACATTTTCATGACTGAACATCCGAGGCTATACAGATGCGCTGCCCTCCTCTATACGGATGTCTATGTGAGTCGGTAGTCATGAAAATGGCTCCAATTTCTCGTTTGTCCTGTTCTATTACGAAAAATAATAATTAAGCGGATGAAAATTAAAAATTACAATGAGATTGAATTTCTGCTGTATGCATAGGGTGTATGGTAGCTAGGTTACGAAGTTAATATACCTAATGTATAATAAAATAGTTGTAATAATTGTACATTGAATATATACCTACGCTCCTACTTGGAGCGTGATGTACAATCGCTACGCAGCCAAAAATATAAATTTTAGAATGTTTGTCTGCTTGTTTATATCTAGTTATGTCCGGGCTAAACTCAAAAACATGGTCAACATATAGGCTACATATTATCACGCTATCACCTACGGGTGAAGAGCTGTGAATCTTTCATTCGGAAGAATTGAGAACCTCCATTTTTGAAGGCCGAAATCCACGCAGGCGAAGCTGCGGGGGGAAGGCTTGGCAGTCTTGACGCTCGATATTGGGGTAAAATCCCTATAGTATCTTCACGTACGATACTGTGCCCGGTTGGACAGTCTAACCCGTCTACAACGCATCTGTGACGCCACTAGTCCGCCAAAATGTCATTAGCATTAAAGTTTCACTCGGCGGCATTATGGACATCCTGCTGCGATTTCTTGGGACTTTCACTTTAGAAGGTCCTCGAGCTCACATCCTTGTTGACTTACAATGACACTTTATCTTAATTTTGCACGAATAATAATCACACGAAAGTAATTAAAAGTACCATATAATTAGCGGTTAATAAAGATATTTTTCATAAGGCCAAAGTCCGAAGTTTCGATGTCGGCGGACAGAAATTATTGTTAAAATAAAAAAAAAATAGCCGGGCAAATATCGTAAATGGGTCTCGTGTAAGCGAGAGGTACCTCCCTGGTCGTGCCGGCCTATTAGATGCATGCAAGCATGCAGTGTGGGCTGTGGTACTACCTCCTACTGTGTCATGAAAGAACATGAACGCTGCAGGTTGCAACGTTGGAAATTGAGGAGAAACACTTCCATGGATATGGCACGTGTCAATTAGCCATTATTAATTATATAATTAATTAAATTATAGACATTCTTATATCCTTGTGTAAGGAAGGAAATAGAAAGTCAGTAACAACAACGTAATTTCACACCCGTTATCTAATGATAGAACAGAAAGTCGTGTGATAAAATATTGGCCAATTAATTAATTAATTACATTAATTATGGTAGCTGGTCAAACGATAGAATAAAAAAATACTGAAATAGAACTCTATCTCTTTTCTATCTATCGATGTATATATAAGTATATGTATATTTCTGTATAATAAAACTAAAGAGGGTCGAAAGTGTATGTGCATACTTTCAATATTTCAATATCTTTTGCTGAGTTTGATATATTATTTGTACGTATGGTTTGCTCCATTTAATTAAGATTAAATTCGTGACGCATTCAATCAAAGGGTTTGGTTGAAAACCGGTGTCAGGTGTCATGTTAATCATGATTACCTGACTTGCATACCGAAACAAACCAATTTGAAGCACTCAAGAGGCACTCTATTAACAAACATTATTTTGGTATTTTTTTTTTATTTTTGTGTGTAATTATTATATTTTGTAATTTATATTATTGTCTGTCTCTTGTATATGTGTTTATCAAATAAACGTTTTTCTTTCTTTCAAAGTGTGTTTTTTTTTAAGTTAAAAAAAGATGTTCTAAAAAAAGTTGACTGTTGCCAGAAGATGTTCCAAAAGATTTTAGATTTTGTTAGTTTATCTGTTTATTTGATCGCGCATCACGTCAAAATGTCACGATTTTGATGCAAACTTTACTAATCTGTAGAAAAAATACCCGGCTGAAGACAGACATAGAGTAGGTTTTTTATAGGAGAGCAATATTGTTTGGCCTCAAGCCTGTGGTCCGTTCAAACGCCTAAAAAGGGGACTTCAATAATGCGAAGTCACGCAATATCTCGCTTTATGTCCACTTTCACTTCACTGGTCTCTTCTCCATTCATTATTACCACAACATAGTAGTAGGCATTCAAATTAATAGGATTTCCAATGGATAGACTTTGCGCACATGCAACCGCGAGCCACTGCTAGTCTAAAATACCTGCCACACGCACTGTTCTCGGACCGTAACCACCATTTGCCACCACAAAATAAAAGAAGACAACACGTCTTCAATTCTATTCGCCCATGAAAGTCCACATTATATAATTACCGAGGTGGCCATCATATCAGTTCGGAGACGGACAGACAGGCATGCGAGTGAAAGTGACTGATGGTATTTGGGAGCAGGTTGGGTGACGTCACGCGCCGGTTGGACCCAAATTCGTCAAGCGTGAAGCGCTTGTTACAGCGCACTTACGGTAGATGCAGCGTTTTAGATCGCCGTAACAGTACTTACATTTCACTAATCTATCTTAACTAGCAGTGCCCCGCGGTTACACCCGCGTTTAATTTCTAAGAAATCCATATAAAATTCTACACCCTATTTCACCACCTTAGGCGTTGAATTTCTAAAAATCTCTTATTAGCGGATGCCTACGTCGTAACATCTACCTGGATGCCAAATTTCAGCTTGATCCGTCCAGTGGTTTGGGCTGTGCGTTGATGTTGATATGGCTATGTCACTTTTGAGTTTTATATATATAGATGTTAAGAGGTAGTGCCACGCCGCAGCCGAATTGAGTCGGCACGACCTGGGACGTACACGCTTACACGATACCGGTGTAAAGTGACAGCTGTGCTGTCGCGTTTTGTGCGGCATATATGTAAGTAGCCGGTGGTCCATGACGGAGTAGGAGGAATGTGGGCAACGCATCTGTATAACCTTTATGTGGATGTTTATGGATTCATGAAAATGGCTCCAACTTTATCCCCGTATACAAAAAAATCTCGAAAATTACTAACGATGCCAAATCCAGCAGATAATAGCTCTAGCTTCCAATTTATATGCTACCGTTGTAAAGTAACGACTATTGAACGTCCCTAGGTACTATTCGGCTCATAAAAACTTTGTCTACAAATCGCAGCTGCTGATGACTTGCTGTAAGGTATGTTTTCCTGAATTTCTCCAAAGAAGCTCCATATGCCCGCATAAACACACTTCGGGTTATGTTGGTTACTTTGGTTCTGAGAAGTTCTTCGTTTCGAATTCTATCAATCAAGGCAACACTCAGAACAATGAATATTTCAGTAAACAGCGATCTTGTGGACCACATTTTGCTGATACCTTTTCCTACAGAAAACGCACTTCTTCACTACGCTTATGGAAAAGGTTCCTTAATATTAAATACAAAACTATTCTTAAATACCTAGTTAAATATTGTGTATTAACTCTTAATCGCTTTTAATTGAAAACAAAATTGTATTTTAAATTGCAAGCTACGAGCAAATATTATATAACTAGTCTAGACTAGATGTTAGTTCAGTGGTTCTCAAATTTTCTTGGTGGCGGAAAACATTTGAAGAGATAAATTTTTGACGTTACACCAAAATAAAAGAAAAAGTTATGTGCATTCTTTGATTTCGATCAATCCTTTGAATCTCTGAATCGGGACACTGTTGGATAGTGGGTAGGTGTATTTTTTTTCTCATTCTTATTAATATTCTCGCGGAACCCCCGCAAAGGCTTTGCAGAACCCCACGGTTCCTCGGAACACTCATTGAGTATAGTAGTGTAGATAAATAGCCTAGACAATTAATGTACAAGAGAAATTACGAATTCATGTATACTTCTTAGTTTTCTAAAGTCAAACCAGTATGGCCTTTTTGAGAATAAATCCTTTATATGGGAACCTGACAAGAAAGGAAAGATAACGTAGTCATTGTATTTAGTTATACAGTTTTTAATATTAAAGATTAAAAAGAAATTATAACATGAAATTATATTCACAAGCATTTCACTTCCAACTTGACGGGCGCTGATGACATCGAAGACGTTCAATAAACAACTTTCAGAGCGTTGCGACCGTAGGTTGCGACACGGTGAAATTGCTGACAACTTTCTCTCGCAGAATGATAACTCCGCGGTGTTTTGTAACTTATGTCATATGTCGCACACTATTGTTAACATCGCCTTATTTGGTCTAAACTAGACCGTTTACCAGGTGATAAACAAACTGTTTGAATAATCATATAAGTCACTCTCTAGCAAGAATCAATCTTTGTAACAGTTCCAGTGATTACAGAGATTGACGGTGTCCACTGATGGTTTTCTATTTAAGTGGGAAATAAAACTATTCATCTGGTTGTTAATGTATAACGATCTCAGGGCCAGGATCAAGGTTCATCGATCATCCCCAATATCTATATATATATAACTCAAACGTGACATAGCCATCTATCAACGCACAGCCCAAACCACTGGACGGATCAAGCTGAAATTTGGCATCCAGGTAGATGTTACGACGTAGGCATCCGCTAAGAAAGGATTTTTAGAAATTTAACTCCTAAGGGGGTGAAATAGGGTGTTGAAGTTTATACGGATTTTCTTTACTGGATAATAATATAATCTTAGAATAATAAATATAATATATACAAAAAGGGACCTATACCAAAGGTTTAAACTTGTAGAAGAAGATTGGTTTAAAGAGCGAAACTTTCTTTGTCAAATACAAAGAAAGTTTCGCTCTTTAAATGATCTTGTTTTGTGAGGTTATGAAAAATTCCAGAATATTTCTTTGTCTGAATTCCAGAAAAATGCGAGCATTATCCCATATTTTCAAAGCTCGACCATTAGCTACTTTAATGCCTACCACTTATCTATTTGCCAAAGAAATGTCAATATGAATTGTACGGATGGAGATTAATAGTATTATAGAACGCAAATTTGTGTTTGTCCAAGATTTTCTTCTATTGTATGATCTGAGAACTACAGATCTTTGTTTCTTCGACCAAGTCTTATCATGGATCGCCAAGTCTAAGGCGATCACCTAGTCTAGGGTCGAATATTATTTAGATTTACTCTACTGTAAGCAAGTACCAAGCAAAGACAAGTCTTGACGATGGTAAATAAGGTATTGAAAAGTGAAATATTATTTGTGAGATTAGTATTCTGTGCTGTGTGTTGAATTTCCAATTCGCCTTGCGTCGTAAAAAATAGATGTGGGAGCGAGGCCCGCTTCCCACGTCCGAGCCGTGCCCCCCTTTCGTAAATGGCAAGCGACCTGTCGCTCTCCTAGCGCGGGATGGCCGTTTGCGGAGTTTTGCACACTTCATCCGCGTTAACCCACTTTATTCCACTTTTTGCGCCTTCGCGTGATGCCTTATATCGCTGATAATTATAATTTCATTTTATTATATTATTAGCTATCTACTTATATTATAAATACGTCTGTTGTTCTTACACGCTGAACTCACTGAAGGGATTTCGATTGTGTTCAGATATGGAGCGCAATCTGGACTCGTAAAATTTTGCTCTTTACTCCTTGCATACTTTTGATCCTGAAAATATGAATGCCTTGGGATATATTGGTGGAAAACTGTGTGCTGACAGATCGACTGATGCGCACCGTTCTTAGATCATTTAGTAAGTGATCAGACAAAGGCAAATCACGAAACTACTGGATCAAACTGCAATTTGGTATGCAGATCGATTTCGTGACGTGGATTGTATATAAGACAGGCTCAAGACTGGACAGATTTTTGAAAACTTCATTCATAAAGTGTGGAAAGTTTGTAACAAAAATTCACTTTGTTGCTATTCCCCTGCCTATTCCCCTGCCTGCCTGCGCCAGGGTACTGGAATGAACATTTGGTATTGTTTTTATTGCTTTTAGAAACGCCCGTAACTATGCGATTAAAACCGTAAAGTGGAGTATTATCAACGATAATCCTATAATTCATATCTTCTAGTTCCTTAATTCTACATTAATATTATAAACGAAAAAGTAGCCCTATCTTTTGTATTTTACGCTTTCACGTCTAAACACATGAACTGACTTTCATGTTTTTGTAGTACCTACTTATATAGGTAGATAGAGTTGACTCCAGATTCTAGACATCCAGGCACATCTATCTCTAGTTTGATCCATCTCAGGCTACTTTTGAAACAACTGCAATATAGATCCGCACGTTGAAAGCTATACCTACCAACTGTACGTTTTTATTTAATATTTACGAGTTAAAATATTTTTGGCTCTATTTTCTCATTGTCATTCATATAATAGTTATTACCTATAATGTTCATCGCATTGTGATTTTTCAATGATTTCATGGTGGTTTATCACCTGTCTACCCCTGCTCTCTTGTAAACCTTACTTTTACAATAATGAGAAGTTTTATTAATTGAGATTAACATAAGATTTATAGAAAGAAGATATGAAACAAGTGAAATACAGCAAAATTAACAGGAACGAAAACGCAGCTGAATTATCTCAGATTACATAGACATTTGTATGGTCTAACTTCTCGATATATTTCTAGATATCTAATTATAATAGAGTTGTTTCGTTTACTAAATTATTAATAGGGATCGCAATTTCTATAGAAACTGAGTGACCCCCCTATGTAGTGCAGTTATTGTAGGTCCGAAATAATATTTGTTTATTGGTCATATCTAAGTATAGTATAGCTATAGTTATAGCTAAGTATCGAATAGCTATTTGACACTTTAATGGTATCATGTGAAACCGGCTCATGCTCTGCATTACGTCGTTTATGTATCTGAATCGCCATTTGTAATGTAGAGTATATAAATATAGGATTACCTTTTCATGTAAATATACCGATTTCTCCTATTCTTTTTATAATTACAAACTTGTTAATTAAAAAAAAGACAAAATCATACTGACTACATGGTTGTCGTAAAAAAATAACTACACTAATATGATTTACAGATTAAAAACGGAAAGCATACATAAATAATAAGATTTGAAATTCAAAAAGAAAGTTTTGTATACATTAGAAAATAGAAACTTGAGAACTTACTATTTACGTTGAACGGTTTCGACGATTGTTTATTTACAGTATCTACTGATTTGTGTAGAGCATAGAAAAGTACAGAAGTGTCTAGAGTTAAATCTTTAGAAATTTTACCAGAACACGTAGCGAATACATACTAGTTTACTTTAGAACGATGCTTTAACGAGTAACACAGGTTCACTAACCTCAATTTCTTTAGAAAACATTTTGTTAGTAAAATACTCATCTGAAACTTTCTTTGGTATATGTGTATGTATATAAATGCGTTTCTTAGTTAAATCAGACAATTAGCGGGCCTTTCACACGTTTGTCTGCACTTTTATCGTAATTGGCACTCACCACAAACAGTAAGGCGATCGCGAGACGCATTTCTAGCGGACTTTCACTGTGCACGCGCTCGGCAGGTGCATCGTCGCGACCGCACGCCACCAGCTCTCCACACGGACTGCGGACTGGCTGCAAGCCCCAAGGACTGCGACCTGCAATCTTGCAGTTGATTTTATAAAGCGACGCCCTTAGGAAAAGTTCCTGATACACTTTCCTGCGCGTCAGTAAATTCGTTGTTTTATGGGTCGATCTTAAATACGTAGTTGAATAATTATTGTGCATCAATACGTTTTTAAGTTACATCGTTTTGTAGATCGGTGAAATATTTATAGTTATGTTATTACTCGACAACACCAAAGGATGACCGGAAAAGGAAGTCACCTTTTCCATTGAATATATTACAGGATAGAGCATGGTAGAGATGTCGTTAGTTTCAGTGACTACTGGTGTAGTTCATGAAAAATGCTTGTATTTCGTTATTTTTGCATATTACAAACGCTGGGCAAGGTGAAAGATATAGTGTCATTTGCTGCATTCCAGCGAAATTGGGCTGGCAGGACCAGACACGTGTACTTATATATTTTTTTCATTACACACATGTACTTTCATCTCGATTGCTATCACTTGATAGCTATTTTGTGTTTGGTACGATTAGCAACAAGAGGATAATGCATCTGCAGTCTCAGGTTTTGTGTTTGTTTATGGGCGTTGGTAATCCCCAAAAGGTCCGACGGTCATTTGCACCCCTACGCTGCTAATTAGTTTGTGTAGATACTAATCTGCTTGTCAGATTCGTGTCGCTGCTCGACATGGTAGAGTCGGACACGATTGTACTCCTTATATTTTTTCACACAGATGTAAATCGTTTCTTAAAGAATTAATTCCAATAAATATATTTTTTTGCATGCTCTGTAGGTAACTGAAATGTATGCGTTAGGCCATAGGGTCGAGACTCTCGAGAGTCGTTGTTAGACTCTCTTTGACTGTAAAAGACTAAAACTGGAGAGGTTTTTAAGGCGTTTGCCACCCGTAAAAGAGGAATCATTTTTGCTATCGATGCCCATTGAGGTTATACAGAATCGCAGACAATTGTGCCCACGAAACCTTTATAAGGCTGTATCATGTAAGTGACAGATACGGTCCTACCGATCGATTGAAGCTGAAGTATTGGAGATATTAAAATATCAAGATTGTAATATTTTTCTCTTTATTAGGATTTTTTAAAATCAAAACAATTGTTAATTTGACTAAAAAAGGTTTTAACTTTAGGTGTAATATATAATTCTACGAGGCTTTTTTGGAGATTTAAAGTGATTTAACATTATTTCAGGTTTATCTTTATCTGTCTCAAATTTTATATTTCATTAATAACATCGGAGGAATAGGCAAAATGAATATCCTTCCCAGGCTCCCAACTTACCCGATGCCTTTACAGCTTACGCGCTACCGAATGGTGCAAATTTCATGTCACGAGACGCATGCACTTGATCGTATCGACCCGATTCAGTTGCAATGCGGCAAAGACAAGTCCAGCTAAGACAACTACCAGACTTTTTCGGAAAGATGTTGACTACTGATGATGGTTCTACAATCACTAGACATATCTCCTAAATAATTTTCTTCTCTCTATAGAATTAGTTTTAGCTAGGTTTACGAGAAAGAGTGTATTCAGTAGGTCAGTCGAGTAATGTTCCGTCTCTGTCGGCGCGCGTGCGTGCGAGCGGGAGGCGGCGCCTGCGCGTGCGCGGCACCGTTATGCGCCGACGATATCTTGAATGAAAATGGCGTTTTCTCCCGCGCCAAAACAATAGCGCGGATCGAGCGGCTATTTAAAAATCGAAAGGCTATGTTTAATTTAATGACTGCGCTCTAACGTGTGTGTGTGTGTGTGTGTGTGTGTGTGTGTGTGCGTCAGTGTGTGTGTGTGTGTATGTATATACTTTATCATTATCATCAGCCCCGATTTATTCACTGATAAAACTCTATTAGTAAACACCAAGACAACCAAGACAGAGCAGATATTCTCTTTTTACCTGTCCAATGATCACCAACACTTCGTTTAAATAAATTAATAAATAATATTTGTAATTTCTGAGCATAAAGAAATAAATTAAAATGGTTTTTTATAGAGATCATACTATGATAATTTAGTCAACTACGAATTAGGTGCCTAGAGTAAGTAGTTATTTCTGGAAAAAAATACATGTATGTATTACATAATTATATTTCTCATGTGCGATTTGAATAATCTTTTTGCATGCGTTTGGATGGCGCCAAGGATAGTTTAAATTCCCAAATCAGCCCGGCAGATGGCGCTGCCATCTCGAATATACAACATAGGGTAATGTCCGCATTGACGATTCGGCCACATAACATTAAACGTTACCATGACAACATATTTTCCAATAATGACAAGACAACGTCTATCGGGCAGGTAGTATTGCTATAAAATAAATATATGAGTAATTGAACTTGATGAGAGGATTGCCATAAATGACTGCTCTTTCCGATCATGTCTGATAAGTATATTAAGTGTATGTATGTGTGTGTATGTGTGTCTTCACTGGGTACACATTTTTTGTAGCATATTCTCCGTCGTTAGCAAGTCTTTATAAATAAACTAGCTTCCGCCGGTAGCTTCGCCCGCGTGGATTTCGGCCTTCAAAAATGGAGTAGATATACATATAAATCTTCCTCTTGAATCACTCTATCTATTAAAAAAAACCATCAAAATCTGTTGCGTAATTTTACATATCTAAGCACACAGACACACAGACGGCGGAAAGCGACTTTGTTTTATACTATGTAGTGAGGATTCTATCGAGCTATGTCACAGGGAAGATTTTTTAAACAGGATTTTAAGAACGAAAGTTGTTGTCTATGATGTTAGCCATAAATTCCTAATAGCTCGTGTTTTAAAAATAAAGTCTTACTTTACTTAGAGGATGACGTAATAGTTAGCGGCAACCAGTAACTATGGTTTCTGTCTGGAACGTTCAGCCCGTGATCTACTAATCGAACTAACGCAACGGTGGAGGCACTTATCCACCAACCACCCATGCTCCTATCCACCTCTCGGTACATGGAGCGACACCGCGAGAGATGCGCGGGGATTGGCTCCTCGGCTCTGTTCCCCAACGTGCAATTCTTGACTCCCTACAAATTGTTTAAGTGCCCTCTCGTTAAAATACTCTCCCCTTGGCGCAGGCAGTTCAAAATGAAACCAAGGGGGAGGCGGTTGGTCTGGATGTAGCGGAGGCCTTTGATCTGGTTTAGAAGCTATCGGCTTAAGGACTACCCGTCATAAGGAAAACCCGATTAGATCACTAGCATTTTGACAGATCTTCAAATTTATCAATGTTGGTTTTCCTCAAGACTTCGCAAGGCAAGAGCTTGTCCTAACTCAGAACTGACTAATCTATAATCATGTAACCAAAACTTCTGGCCCATCACGAAATTTGGTAGGTTTTAAGTAGCTAGTAGTAGTATTGCGTATTAACTAGTAATGATCTATGTATCCGCTAAGGGAGGATTTTTGAATATGTCTTTCCTGAGTGAGTGAAATTGGGTTTGAAAGCTTGTGTTAACGTTTCCGAGATAACGCAGAGTAAATAAACATCGTTGCTAGTCTATAATTTAAAAACATCGTATCCAAAAATCGTAAGTTTTTTTAATTTGTAATTATTTTGGTTAAGTTTGGGAGAAATTGTATGAGCGAAGTTTTGCGATGCACACGCACTCCGATAATTATTGGTGTGCGTGTGCATCGCAAAACTTCGCTCATACAGGTTCGGTTATAACCGATAGACATCACATGACAAAAATGTCATTGTTGTTTCTTACAGCCAGTTCTCCCTGGATTTCGCATACTATGGTGCCAAATGCATTAATTTATTTAACTTGTTTTGCAACAACGAAGGTTGACTTTTACTTCACTTAGTTTTTACGTTAAACTAACTTTTACAATATTGTAACATCACATTTGAAAACATAAATTCGTCTGCTTAAATTGAACTCATGAATATCGAGTTGTGAAGACTAATATCATCAGTCATACATTATTGTTCTAGCTGATCAGGCTCCCCCCCCCCAGCCATGATAGCTCATAGAGCTCTTCTAGCTCAAGACCCGTGTCGGCCACTTTTTAGCTGCCGCGCGTGAGCTGCTCCCCTCCGTCAGAGGGGGGGAAAGGAGGACACCCTCTATCCTCCTGGCCAAGATAATAATAGTATAACCTATTAATCGCAATATTCCGGTTTGCCTCCTCCCAGATTAGCTGGGAAAGAAGGGGGGGTCTGCACCCCCATCGACCACAAATTACAGAGGCTCGAGCTACCTTAGGGCACTCGCCTCTCATACAGATGAAGCTGCACTGGGCCTTCAGTCTGCTAGCGTAAAATCGATCTAAAAAAAATAAATGAACAGGCTGTAGCAGAGAATATATTACTACATACGTTCGAAAAACGCTTGCCTGATAATACTTTCCATCATCACCATCATCATCAGCAGGAGAACGTCCACTGCTGTACGTAGGCCTCCCCCATAAAGCGCCAAAGGTCAC
>LUGF01042375.1:49860-65338 GCA_001625245.1 Calycopis cecrops
AATATGGCACACAATTCGTTCAGTTTATCATGGCACAATAATAAATTTACAAATCACTTATCTGTTTTTCTAATCCAAGCATCTCGCCGCCCAAATTACAGAAAAATTAGAGGTAAGAAACTTCTAGCAATGTTATAGACCAGCCAGAACAACTTTAGAAAAAGCTGAATTTTCAAAATGGTTATAGAAATGTGAACTTATTCATCGACAAGTTAGAAGGAAGATTTCTTAAATTGAGACAAATTTTGCTTTGAAGTTAATAGAGAGTGCCTTGTTGCCAGCCTCGCACGTGTCAGATCTTTGGTCTCTGAAGCAGGCAGTAAAATCGCTCAAATTAAGATTCCACTGATAAAGCACCGACTCCTACTTTATGGATGGCCCCTTATTGCGAGTCTCACACACCCATTGGACCGCAGGTGTGCATGCATTTACCCAAAACAAAAACAAAACAGACTACTCGGTGGGTTACATACACTACATTTCAAATACCTTATTTATATTTACTAGCAACTACTAGCAACATCTAAATTATAGAATATAAAATAAATAAAATTATTAAATTAAATATATATAAAATAAATAAAATTATTGTGTATAAATAAAAATGTAAGTACATAAAATAAGCAGACAGATAAATTTAAAAATTAGATCTTGATTGTGTTAAATCATTAATTCGCAGTTTTAATATACTATGTAAACTTTGTTATGATTATACCCGTAAAAGATGTATGTTCATGATGATTTATATTTATATATTTACGTATTAGTATGGTAAAATTCGTGTAGTATTTGGTTGGATTTATTCCATACATATTTTTTATTTAGCTCTACTCAACGTATTTCTTAATTTGTCCCAAAATTCATTTGATTTGTGTTCATTCCATGTTAAATACACCTTCGTTTTAAGTAAGAAGTTCAAAGTTGCTGTCATATATTTCTTCCCTATATCAGATAATCTAATCAAAACTAAGGGATCGTACAGAGTGCCGTCTTCCAGAAATAATCTATGATATTCGGCCAGCTGTGTTTCCCAACGACACCATTGAGATTTTGCAAAGTTTTCGCTAATAATCAATATGACATATCTACTTTCATTTATACTCGTTAATATAGATTCCGATATAAATGATCCTATTTCAAAATCTCTCTCATAAACACATAGTTTCAGGTAAGGTGGTGTACATTCTAGATGTGAAACCATTTCCGACACAAAATCTCTATCTTCGTTGCAATACGATACAAATGCGTCGTATTTGTACGCTACGCCATCTTTCATTATTTCAGATTTTATAGGTGATTTTATAAATTTTCTTCCTAATGCCAGTTTAGCTAAAAACAACCAATATTTTACATAGTATCTATTTTTATATATAACTATAATAATTGATGTAAAAAAAATGAACGTCACTAACGACGGTGCGGTCCAAAACAGAAGCACTAACTTCGTGATTTTCTTGTAGACAACGCAATGTAAATTTTTAATGGACGATATATATTCTGATACTTTGTGATCTTCCCAAACATCGGGGGTACTGCATAAAATGTTGGAGCTAGAGATATAATCCCGCAATATAACTCCGTTTATTCCTTGCAGTGCCATATACGTTTTGTACATAGAATTGCAATCACATACAAATACATTGTCCGACAACTCGATTTCAATAGAAAAATTACCTCTATTGCGAAGTAGGAATATAAGGTCGTCTATCATGTATTTAGTAAATAGAGATATTTTATTATTAGCCATGTCAAGACTATGTGGCCTTACTGCGGAGGAAAGAAATAGTGGTTTCCACCAGGACACCATCAAATTTTCGCTCAGATCGAGGTGTTCTAGCTTTTGCAAAGGTTGTAACATTTTGTCTGTAAGATAGTAAATTTGATTATTTTTTAGTATTAGATGAGTAAGATTTGGCATCATTTCAAATATATTATCATCATCAAAAAAGCGTTTTAGTCCACAATTTTTCATGATCAGGGTCTTTAGATTGGTCAATCCTTCAAACATATCCCTTGTGAAATTATCATGTGCTGTTAGTGGATTGTTAGCCAAATTAAGTAATTCTAAGCGCTCCAAAGGTATAAAAGTCCCAACACCGATTGAAGATATTGTTCCATTTTCTAAGTTCAATATTTTTAAATTTGTAAGTCCTGTAAACGTATAATTATAGATCGATTTGATTCTGTTAAAAGATAAATTGAGAATCTCCATTTTCTTACATTTAATAAAGACATCTCTGTCTATTTCGTAGTACATAGGGTTCGATGGCGGTCCTTTGTTGTTGGATAAGTCTAGCACTTTCACTTGCTGATTAGATAAATGTTTAATGTGGATACCTGGCAGATTATTGTCACTTAGTAATAAAATTCGCAAGTTCGGAAATTTTTCGGGTTCAAATGTATCCTGTCCAATAGATATTGCGGCTACTTTTCGCAAGTCAATTCTCTCAATATTTTGCATTCTTGGAAATGCATCATTTGGTATAATTTCAAATTGATTATTAGCCATAATTAATGTTTTTATTGTTGTATTCGCAATTACATCCAATAGGTGTCGAGGGATATTTTTCCTGAATCCCAAATCAGATAAATCAAGATATGTTAAATTGATATCGTGCTTTTTTAGCTCCGTTAATAAATCTATGATGACAGTCGAATTCAGTTCGTTACTACCGAGACCTAAATGTTTAAGCCTATGTAAAGGCAGAAAACTTTTAGGGTGAATAAAGTCAATTCTACATAGACTTATATCTAATCTCTCTAGCATCGCTCCTTTCATCAAAGTGAAAGCATTCTCTGGTATTTCTTCCAAAGGATTCTTTGATAAATCCAATATCCTTAGAGAAGGTAGGACGCTAGGTGTGACTGCCAGTATTATATCAGCGATGTTTGTAAATCCATTATTTAGGAGAGTCAATTCTTTTAAATTGTTTAATCCTCTAAATAATTCTTTATCTAATGTTATCAAATATGTTTGGTAAGACAAGGTGAGAGATTCCAGTTGTGATAGATTCCGAAAGGCACCTGGCTGTATATATCTGAGTTTATGATTAGCGTCAAATTTAAGATCTTTCAGAAAATAAAGTGAATCAAGCTCACCTACAAGAATCTCTTGGATAACAGTTGTGCGTAGCATTAAATTGTCGCATCTCCAAGTCAACTGAAAGAAAGAAAGAAAGAGATGTCACTTGGACAGAATAATAAACGGCAACATACGAACACTCATGTTGTATTCATTTACGTACATAAGTTATATTTCTCAAACATTTACTTGTGCATTGAGAGAAACGTACAAATACTTTGCTATTCATTATTGCTTTTGTAATCTAAAATCCTCTTTTTAAATGTTCGTTATGTATGTGCATATTAAGAATAAGTCCTTCGATTCATTATTTTAGTATTTGTAAATTGTGTTAGAAGTGTAAGTTAGATTTTCAGACCCCAAGTTAATTCTTCTACGATAAATTATTATCTTTATATAGTTTTCAGCACGTACCTAGAATAGTAATAGTTGTAAAATGCGTTTAATTTGTTTTTTGATCACTTTGGTTCACTTAATGGATAAGAACTAACCTAAGCGCGTGATGGGAGGAGGGGTCATATTACTCAATTATAACATCCTAACCAAATACAACCCCAAGAAGAACTTTAGAAAAAAATCAAGGATGAAAATTTGGAAGGGATCGACTTATTTTCTCTTCTTCCGTTCGGGACTAGGTCAAGTGTGTGCTCGATCACCGCATCTTTTAGTACTTTTATATATGACGAATTTTGTGTGATTTTCTGCCAAGTCTAACGTCATCAATTTATGAAATAACTAAATAAAAAACCGTTCCGTGACTTCTCTCGCATAGTAAAAAAATTGCATATGCCTCTTCAGTCTTTCAACTATCTCCATACTAAATATCACACCGATCCGTTGATCCGATTTAATGTGAAAGAAGGACAAAGAAACTAACAAACAAACAAACACACTTTCGCATTTATAATATTAGTATAGATTTCAATGTGCTTTTATAGATTTGGGGTCGTAAATTATAAAAAAATCCTAAAATTAAGTTTCGAAAAGTTATAATTTTTAAAGAAATTTTAATAACATGTTCAAGTTTCATCGATATTTTTGTTTTCATGTTTTTTATTTTTATATATAATTCTTCTATCTTTTGTAGTCTGAATTTACAACACGAAGTATCCTTGAATTCCGTTAACTATTATTAGGTAAGTAGTAATTATTAGGTAAATACCTATTATTAAAACTCTTAAATACCTGACCTAAAATTTTATCTGCTTGAGAATTTTAAGTGATGATTATATGTTGAAATAGCTTAGTACCTATTTAAGAAATGTTTTGAATGTTACACACCAGGACTGTCATAACAGATACATTAGAAAAAAAAACTTAATTCGCAAGAAATAATAAAAGTTATTATATAGTAAGTTTTATAGGTTATGTTATGTTATTTAGGATTAGCTTTCAGATTAGGAATCAATCCCTTTAAAGAAATAAATGCCTCATGTTTGCAAATTGTTATTGTCTTTTTCATTGCCCGAAAAATTAATTAAAAGTTGCTATAAGGGGTTAATATTTTCGAGGACCTTAACAATTTTAGAGGTTACAGCTATGTTAACTCTGAGAAATTCTTTGCTAATCTAATTCAAAAGTTAAATTTCGATTTTCAAAACATGTTATAACTACATACCTTTGGAAACTTCTTGCATTCATAATTGCCGAAGCAGACAATGGTCTTCCGACCCTTAGTGGCTCTACAGATGCACCCAGAATCTTTGTCTTTTCCTATCTCAACAGGCAGTGCCATGGAATATTTGTCTTCTGGTGGAGACAGCATATTTCGTGTGATTTCTTCGTAGTCTTCTACAAGATTGGCTCGCGAGTATTCAGGGTACAATAATAGAAGCCATAGGTAAAAGCCAAACCACATTTCTCAAGGAGCTCTATCTGAAATCAAGAAATTAATCATTTTTTTTAAATTTAAATTATAGTATAGGGACAAACTAGCAATCGGAGCCATTTACAAGACTACCGACCATAGACATCCGCATAGAGGCTATGCAGACGCGCTGCCCTCCCTTCTCCACCTCCACCTAAACCGGCTACTTACACACCGCACGAAACGCGACAGCACAGCTATAATTTTACGCCGATCTCGTGTAGCGAGAGGTACCTCCCCGGTCGCGCCGGTCCAATTACCACTCCACCGGCTACATGCATGCATGCAGTGTGGCACTACCTCTCCCTAAAATGCACCAGATGTAGCGTACGCTATAGTTAAAGGTATACAGTTTAATATAATAATGTTGACATTAGTCTGCTTCACAAAACGGTGGGAGTCTCGGTGTCAGTCAAGGCAAATAGGCGTTCCGTATTTTTCCTTTCGTCTTGGTAATAACTCTGTGTTTAAGGATTGATAACAATTATGAAAGATAATTTTATAAATTTACTAGCTAATATTAGTTGCTGCTGTCTAAAAATTGCATTATTTCTGATCGTTAGCAAAACTTATTAAAAACATCGAGCTTCTATGTTTTGCGATACATTTTTGCTCGGTTATGCTTTCTAGGCCAGGGCGCGGTAAACATCGTCGAATGTATATGTTATATGAATATCTCCGCCTACTGTAGCCAGAGGTTATGCAAAGTTATTGCCTTCTTTGATCCCTTTAGAAAAACGACAAGATTGCCAGCCCCGTCAATGTGAACACGTCTTTACATTTGCAACTACCTACTAACATACGGGGCACGATATTGTATAAAATGTAAGGACTTATTCACTACAACATAAAAATCCCAACTGCTTAACAAATTATAAAACAAAAATAAACCAAGCTCAAGATCCGGGTATTCATCTAATGTTTACAAAAATCTTCTAATCTCATAAATAATGGACCCTACTATAGAAGCAGCTCTAACTAGCCTTTATTTGTTTATTTTTTATAAACATTGTAATGTCTGGCAATTAAGTAATTTTTTTACGGCATAGAGGGGCAAACGAGCAATCAGAGTCATTTTCATAACTACCGACGCCCATAGCATAGAGGCTATACAAATGCGCTGCCCTCCTTTCTCCTCCCACCTCCATGGGCCACCGACTACTTACATTGCACGAAACGCGACAGCACAGTTGTCACTTTACGCCGCACGAAACGCGACAGCACAGCTGTAACTTCACGCCGCCGGTCGTGCCGGCCCAATTCGGCTGCACGCAACCATGCAATATGGCACTACCTGTTTTAAAGGAAGATTAAAACCACATAAGGGTAATCCTGTGGTCAACGGTAGTTGCCATGCATTTTAAAATTAACAGTATCTAACTAATTTGAATAGTAAACAACATAATGATGTTATGGCTGGTGTCAACTACCTTCTCTTTGCTTTTCAAACACCGAATACGATACTTGGAAATGTTTTACATTGTATTTGCAGTCTACAAGACTATTCCAGTCCAACAAATTTTCGTGTTAAATAAATCGTTTAGCGACATTAGCGAACTCATATCGACGTCGATTTCATAACGTCTTTCAGATATTGTAAATGGATTCCAAAAAAAAACGTGGGATATTTTGTATACATATTAGTAGTCATCTATGTTTTCCAATGAGGTTACCATAAGTGTTTTTGCACCAAATATTGACCACTTTAAACTATAGCATAAGTATAAATCTAACCAAAGATGATAGGCACACCGGTTTTTCAAACGCTACTTTTTGGTAACGCAGGGGAATACCTTTACGTACGCTACCCAGGAGCCAGGGTGGCTCAACCGAGTACAGTGTGGGGCACCGCTATTGCCTCTACCGACTAAACCCCTGCGGGTGCCTTCAGCCGCTATAATTGGTGGGTCCCGGATCTACAAGCAACAGGGCAACCTATACTAGACCTATGCTAATCAGGTCTCAAACTGATTAGTTAATAAAGGCTTATTGGATTGTCATTACTAAATTATATTCTCACACTTCTATACCTACCTACTACCGTCATGGACTTGTCATGAATTGTAAATAAAGATATTAGACAGAGGCAACGTTTTATTTTGGACCTTGGCCCACTAGATATACAGTTGATTGGGTATTGAATAAATAAAAAAGAACGTCAATTAACTATTTTTAATAAAATAGCCTCGTTAAATTGTTTAAGATACAGGAAACAAGTCTATAGTATCAATACCAAGAGAACACTAGTTGAGTCCTGTTATCTGTCATTTTTCATACAAAATGGCGCTTAGGTGCGCAACACACGGCTTTTTTTGCAATTCAACAAATAAAAATGTTTCCTTCGTGTGTAATCCGTATTTTATCGATATTTTAGAGCTACGTACATCCAGCAGCTAGAAATTAAACTTCCCCTTTTGATGTATTTATAGTTCAAAGCATTGTACATTGATGATTTCATTATTATAAAAGCATCTTTTAAAATCATAACGTTTTATTAGTTTCATATTTACATAGTTCATTGCGAATATGGCTGATGAGCAAACAAAGGCCTCAGGATTTAACACGTTAAGTATATTTAACGATGCGTTAGTCGACCTTCAACTGGATTGAACAGCATTCTGAGTAATAGTCTTGCAAATAGCAAAGTCAGCTAAAGCTCTGTCTAGGGTCGGGTGAATATCCGTCCACTCCTGCATATAGGAAATAAAAGAAGTACCAAGAGCGTTTAATCTAGAATACGTGACAATTGACTGTTGATGAACTAGTAGATTGGATATTTCAATCAAAACTAATTTTAAATTTGAATAAGTAACGACGATTTCCTTCTTCCTTTCTTATTTCCATTTATCTTCTTCAAATTTTCAATAGAATCACCATTCATCTGTTTATCGCTAAACATATTGGACCCTTTCAATTATTATTAATGCAGTGTCGAATATCATAATGATAAATTGTTAGTTTATGCTATAAAATCTTTTAAGCTTCCTGACAAGAATGGGAAATACGAAGCAAAGTAAATTTAAACAGTACTGGAATTTCCTAAGTTCATTTTTAGGTAGCCTAAGTTTATCGATGAAATAAATCATGCAAAAGATTCATTACTTACTCCATTCCTATTACTTTTTATTCTTATTATTTTTGATATGTTTTACCTACTCTACCTATAATTAAAACATATGTAGCGTAACATTTAAACAACTAGGAACTTACGTCTAATGTGTCCATAAAAAACAATATTGTAAAGAAATATTTACTGGTCGGAGAGATTTATGGAAGCGAGAAGCATTGAGCGCTAAGGTCACGAGAAGACTGTTGGACAAGATTTAAATGAATATAGTTATTGTTCGATTGCATCACAATTTATGAATTTGTGCTATTCGTGTAAAACCTAAATCTATCCTGAAGTCTAAGTCTTGTTACTACCCATTTCCGCAAATATTTGCAAAAGTAGAGGTTGTACAGAAGATATACTCTTTTTCACATCACCCCTCCATGGGTCAAACTACACGAACACTGAAGGATAACGTTAGTATTATATGAGATATAACGCCCGGTTTTTCTGCAACTATGCAATGGCACAACTTCTTTCAAATGGATACCCTCGAAGTGATTTTTGTGTTATCTTATTGTACCATTTATTCAGATTAACTTTATTAAAAGTTATATTCTGTATGTTGTATGTTTTGTCTCCAAATAAATCCATGAACAGTTCAGGCTTATTAGAGGTGAATTTAACATCGATGCTGCCTGCCATTTTTTATTTCTCCAATCGTTTTAAATTAACTCATCAACAATACCTATTGGAGTCACATAAATTGCCTCTGCTTTGTATTAAATAATAATATTATTTTCCAAATTGTAATAAGGTAAAAAATGCTCACCTTTTGAGTATTTAGATGAACCAGGATCAATCGTTGCAATCTTTAATCCTTAGTAAATATAATAACTGTATTTTCACCGACCATGCCATTTAGTCATTCAATAATAATATAAACTTATTGTAGTCAGTGCACAAAATCATTATCACATCCAGATACTACGCAGTTTTTCACGCGCCCTGTCGGATTTCACTCGCCTAACTAAAGAGATATAAGTGAAGCAATGCCGTCATCGCAAGAACTAATATTTACATGTGATTATTTCATTATGTTTGACACGGGCGTCGTGATTTCACACAAATTTCAACAACGCATGAAAAGTGGCCAAATTTGTATCACATAACCAATAAAAATTGGATGAGAGAGAAAAATATAAAATTTGCTTAATAATTATGATTTATTTGTTATAGTTACAGTAGGAGCAGCGTTTAAGTGTGTTTTAATAGATGTTTCAGGTTTTGTCTAAAACTTTTTTAAAGAATTTGATTAAAGTGCTCTTCTCTTCCATTTAAGATTATGTAATAAACATATTGATAGACAAACAAACAATTTCAAGGAAATGCATTCCTACTGATAAATATCTGATTTTGAAAATCATGGAATATATATATTATAATACTAGAAGCGGAGAGGAAGGTATTAGAATGAACACATAGATGTACACGTCGAAAAATGTAAAAACATCTTCCAATAAGGGTAAAATAGAATTGAATGGAATAAAATTCGTTTTTTAGGGAATAATACATGCACATTGTTACATGTTGATCAATATTTTTGGTAGGTCCTTAATTAAGTGGGTTCAAATGACACACACAGTATGTACCTCGAATCTGGCATGTTCATCAATGAAATTCTATTTGTTTGCTGCAATATGTATTTTAAACATATTTTATGATAATTCAGTGTTCTGTACCGGCAAGTCAACCATTTTTGCACATCACTAACATCGTCATTTGAACTACAAGATCAAGGTAATAAACTTAGACAAATAAATAAGATTATCGGATTAGTCTACAAAAGCGTTCCTTTTTAAATGATGGTATGTTGTTCGGTTAATTTTACAGGAGAATCGGACAGAATTTCATACAATAATTTAAGAGACATATCAGTAAGCGTCGCGTGATTTAATCCAGTTTTCAGTTATGGACATAGACCAGGCCAGTCCGCAGGCGACAGGTTGCTAATTAGGCCACAAGGTTCTCAGAACTGCCTGTCCCCGACAGTTATCTCCGCAGAACTGATAAGCTTTTGATACAATTTGTGTGGGAATTGGTGCGCCCTTCATTTTGCTAGGTCATAATGCAGCGGTAGAGATTGTTTTTGTGTGAGAATTGTGCTTATTTCCGGTCTCGCAGTATTCATAGGTAAATTCTATAGAACTTTTTAAGCAGATGACAATGTCAGCCAGTAATTGCACCGATTATGCTGATAATATTTTTATTATTTTCTTCACATTTATTTTATTCATGTCCATATTCTATTATTTTTGGCATCAGTGAGATGCACCCTTAAATATACACCTATACTGTACCTAGACTGCTTACACTTCTAAAAACAATTTTATGAGAGGTATAAACTTATTAGGTAGATAATATACCAACGCAAGAATTAATCTGTTTGTATCACAGTGTTACAAACGTTATAAATGTGTATGTAATGAAAAGATAATGAAGATTATTTTCGGCCAAAATTTCATCTTAACACTTTACATTATATTTATTTAGGATGTTATTTTAAGCAATTACAACATCATTGAAGTCCTCGTAAAGCCGTTTTCTCTAATTATAAACATTAACATCTGAAAAGAGATATTGTGATCGATATTAGACTGAATAAAATCCCTGTTAATTTGATAAAAATAAAAAGAATAAATTTAGAAAAATCTATTTCTAAAAATATATACCTACCTACAGGAGTAAAAGAAACATAATAATATTTTGGTTGTAGATGTTGGTATCTTATTGAGTAGCTAATCCTACTTCTTGATTGCATCATTACGTAAATTATGATGCAATCGAGATTATCTTTTTTGTGAAACCAAAACTACATTTTTTCATTGTATAGGGGGGCAAACGAACAGTCGGAGCTATTTTCATGACTATCGACGCCTATAGACATCCGCATAGAGGCTATACAGATGTTCTCCCCTCCTTTCTCGATGAAAATAAATGGCACATTTCAAATCTTCGCCGCAGTGTAGGATCTCACTGAAAGGACCTTGAGCTTCGATGCTCTTTAAGAAGAGGTTAGGGGTGTAGAGATTTTATGACATCGTGCATCTGGACTAGACTTCCATTAGCAGAATACGCGAGACAACCTTCAGGATGCTCCGGCGGCTCATTTGTAAGTAATCTCGCAGATCCCATTCGATTTTTTTTAATTCTTGTAACTAATTATAATAAAAAGCCTATTAAAAAACTGTATCTGACAAGCTGCAACGGTTTTCTATACAACAAAGATAATTAGATAATTCTGACGTGAAAGATGCGGGACATTAGCGTAATAAAGCGTTCCGCTAGTACTCGATCGTCCGATCGCTGTTTTACATTATTTTACTCCTCTTGATTTTGCCAATCTTTGTCTCTCAATTCGGTTCTTAAGGAGAAATCTCCAGTAATTTGACACACCTATAAAGGAACCATATACAAGATACATGTTGTTTTAGATAAATCTTAAAGAAACTAAGTAATAAGAGTCAAGATCACTCTTAAATCGTAATGGTGAACAAAAAATGTAGTCCTAGTAAGAAGAACAACACAATTCTTGAAGTTGTTATTCTGAAACACATTGCTATGGTGAAAACATATACCTGACAAACTCCAAACAGTGCGGACTGACTCAAGTGACCTATAAATAATGAGAATTGGTTTCTTTCTACGTCGAAATGATGTGTGAGATTGTAGTAAATGAGTTGAACAAATAGATATAGAAGGAGCGGCGGACGAGTTGAGATGTTTGGCAATTAACACATTACATCCGCCAGTCTCCTAACCATGACAAATCTATATTTTTATATAAATTTATATGTTATATGTTTATATAGATTGCTATGATTTGAACTAATTTACACAACTTTTTTTCACGATAACTGGTATCTACGTTATATTCACAAAACTGAATATAAAAATATAAGTGTATACCTATATATACCAAAGGGCTACTATAATAATACGTTAGTTACTACAAGTTACCGTTATTTTGTGGACGTTGTTAATAGCTAGATTTCATTTAAATAGGTGTTTTAAAATATTCGAAATCATTTAGATTTGATGCTCTTTATTGTTTACTAGACGCTTATTTTCTTGTAAAAACGATATACAACATGGGCCCTAATAAATTGCCTTGAGGAAGGCCCACGTTTATTATCATAACAAAGTAAATATATTTGTTGATATTGTTGATACTGAAATAAATATTATTATACACGTAGTTCGAGAAAGTGGAGTGAAGCTAATAAGCTTGTAAACATAACACGACGCAAACAATATAGACAAGATAAACAAGTATTAGCTGCGTACCCCCTATGAGACTACACGGTACTTCAGTCTGCCACTTCGTCCATTATTGTACTTATACATAACAAATTTAAGGCATCGTAATAAAAAAATCGATATCAAGAGAGAGAGAGAGAGACAAGTAACTTTTTAAAAAAAAAATTTAAATTTTTTTTTTAATTTCCACGTTAAAAAACAAATAGGAACCCCTAAGTTTGATCGAAAGTATTTTAACCAATTAAGCATTAGGCTTTTTGTCGAAACTGAGATTTGACTACACAAAAATGGAAGTAACGAAGTTTTGTCGTTTTACATGCATAATGCATATAGGTACTGCAAACAGGATCGTCGTTATTACCAACATGACTTTATCAATGAACAAAAGACTGCTGACAGTAAACCATTCATATTTGACTAAGCCTGAACTAAGATTAGATCCTTCTAATTAAATGTTCTAGTACAATAGTCGTTATTGAGTACAAACTAAGGCTGTATATAAACAAACTTTCGGTATCTTTTTTGCAGTAAAATGCAGTTTTGTACCAGATGTACTCTTAGCAAACTGCCTTTGCTAAGAGACTATGATCACATTAGTTATTACTGCTACTAGCGCAAATCAAACGTTCTTTAAATCCATCATCCGGCCTATTTAGTGATTGTAATGAAAACATTACTTGGAAAGGCGTGAAATTATGACTGTGCTGTTCAGGCGTATTAAAAAGTCTTTCAAAAATTTAGGAAATAATAGAGAACGAACATGACAATAGCGATGCATATCTTTCATAATATAATATATTAGCAAATGAGCATGGTCATGGAACATGGTCGACAAATATAACACGTATAACAGATTACCATTCTTTAAAATCAGATCACTTTATATTGTCGGATCTCCTTTTTAAATAGGGAAGAACAAAATTAATATGAAACATAAAAAGTTAATTTGAAATATTTACATAATGCAGTAATTTTATTTGTCGTTGCTTTGCTGGCAGATACAAAGTAGCCTTTATTCAAATATTTACTGACGTCAGAAAATACAATAATATTACAGGTAATTCCATTCCACGAACTCGCGTCACACTATTATTCCTAATCGTTTAGCACACTATGATAAACATACTAATCAGAAGAATGCTTTATATTGCGGGACGCGTCTTCGTGGATCTATCTATACAACATATCTAATTATAAATTTAGATAAAAGCAATGGTGTTATATGTATGTATAAAAAAATGAAGGCTAAAAGGCATTTATAAAACGAGGCAATTATAGTCTTGTTGCAATCGTAACACATTCAAGCAAAATACTATTTGTCCATAGAAATTGCGCCAGGCAAACAGGATTTGTGAAGTAAATAGGGAATAAATTGTTATCTCCAAGTCATAGAGTTTAAGATACCGTTTTACATCTGCTTTATAGATTTCTCCAAGGCATTCGAATTGCTGAAATGATCAGTTTTATGAATCATCTTACTGCAAATGTGTAAAGTAGCTAGTACGTTTAAGACAGTTACAATATACGATAGAGGAACTACCTCAATGTGGACAGTCAACATCATCTCAGGCAACTTCCACACTTCCAACACATCAGTGCATAAATTCACCGATCCTCTTCAACGTTTACCATGGTAATACGTATTATAAGTTCGATACTTATTTACAATAATATTATAAAAGGTATTACTATTGAGGAAGGGACAGATGGTATAGCGATTGGTAGCTACAAGATCGTAAATTTACGATACGCCAATGATACAACTCAATTCGTCTCTAGTACTTAGCACAAGGAAGGACTGCTTCAGGGGATGGATGTTGTCAGTTTCAACTTTAGATTAAAGATCATCGTAGTGCTGTGGATCCCGCCCTCGATAACTCCCGAAAGTTTCGTACACTACAATAAATATACTAATCAGAAGAATACTATATATTGCGGGACACGTTCTCTAGGATGGCACTATCACAACATACCTAACTACAAAATTTACTTAGATAATGAATTTGATAGGCGAAATGAGTTCATATTTGAGTTTAAATCTACTGTACCGCAGTTACATAAGTATGTGCCAGAATTGAAAATGTTTGGTTAGTTTATGGTAACTTTATCTTATCTTACGAAATTATACAAGTTATATAAGAGCCAATGTCGCGTTACTCATTTAGGGCGAAATCTTAACAGGTGACCGAGCGTTTGTATTGTAAGTTGCAAATGGTGTAAAGGTTTCATCTTTATCATCGACACTCAAGTCTTAGACTGTATAGACATCCAATTCCCTGCCGATATATTGGTGAGCAGTGATTAATATATTTGAAATCTGGCAAACTTATTATATTGTGTTTAATACCTTACTTTATTCTATGATATGATTAAATTATCTATAATAATGATAATCTACACACACGTTTACGCACACACAAGTTCATCTCTCAAGTCATTCATTCTCCTATTCCGAAGGGGCGGAAATCAGACACGACTGAAGAGAAACCGGGCGCAAGATCGGCGGCTTAACGTGCTCTCCAAAGTACAGAGGTGCACACTGTCAACTTCCTAACTCCGGGCTGTTATTAGAAATTCAAAATCCCAATTACATTTTTTAGCCTGAAGCATGTTCAAATACAAAGCAGACAGGTAAGGCAAATGACAGATTTTGTAATAGGTATACCACTCATTATAAGTATACTAAAAGGATTATGTAAACTTTTACCTACATTGTTAATCACCTGTTAATCTAAGACTTAACGACATACCATCTGACATAAATCTCTACTAATATTATAAAGAGGTATCAGTAGTCACTATAATTATTCTGTTGTTGCCTGTGTCTGTAGTGTCACTGCAGACTGAATAATATTTGTGACACAGCTTGGTATAAATCCATACATTCTCGTGTCTTTAATACTACATTACTATACCGGGTGCAAAATCCTCGACAATTTTTATTGTTGTTAAATGTCTTATAATTACTGTAGATATATTGAACAATGTACGTATAAAATGTGCGGGCTTATATCACTTGTGCTATAAAATAGTATACGTTACTTTTGTGTAGCTTCACTTCACGCTTATCGTCGTTTGCAACAATAAAATAATAAAACAAAAACACATTTTTATAAGTATTTCTATTTCTATAAATATACGTAGCGGTAAATAGAAAAAC
>LUGF01042375.1:83443-95961 GCA_001625245.1 Calycopis cecrops
AATATAGTAACCACCTGTATACACTAAGAATTCTGTTAGGAGCAATTCTTTTGTGCTCTTTCTAAAAGAGCGTGAATCATGTGATATTATTTATCTTTCAGCCACATATTCAAAAAGTATTTAAGGTTTATCTTCGTATTGAAAAACTACTGAATAAGTACCTAATCAAATTTTGAAGTCAACTACCATCGCGCCGTTAGTAAATATTGTTCAGATTTTCATACAAAATTGTATCGCTTGCATTTGAAATACTTGTACTCAAATCTGAAAAGTATTTTACGTTTTGAATTTCAATGCCACACCACCCACCGACCTTCGGAATCTTAGCTTTGAGAAAAATCAAATGACTGGTAAGTATTCTCACTTTAGTAGCTTGTCAAAATTTTGTATTTTTAAAATTTAATATGTTTTGTCAAAGTAAGTTATTGCTACAATGCTCGTAACTGTACCTCTGTAGCAGCAGCTGCACGGCCGTGTGCGACATCTCGTACGCGCAGTCGGACGCGGCGCAGCGCCACACCGCGTCTCGCTGCAGCGGCGCCGCACTCTCGACGCGCTCGCCGCAGCGCGGGCAGCGCAGCGCGCTCGCGTGCGTGCCGAGCTCGCTAGCGTCCGCGCAGCGCGCGCACGCGCAGTCGAAGAACTTGCTCAGGCGCAGGTGCTCGCGCCGCCTCAACGTGCCCTATACAAAAAAAGTCGGTAAGTGGCTGCTGATGGTGACTTAAATTTGGCGAGAAAAAAACGCTAATTTATTGAAATCACTCGACGAAACTGTCGTAAAGCGTAAGTGTGTGCGTCGTGTAGTGGGAGGGTGTGACGTCACCTGCAGCGTGTACGCGTAGCATAGCGTGATGAGGTCGCCGCGCGAGTGCGGCACTGCGGCGCGCACGGTGAGCGGGCGGCCGCGCGCGCGCTCGCCATCCGTGTGCGTCGTGCTCGGCGCGCACGCGTGCGCCAGCAGGAACGCCGTGCCGTACAGCGCGCGCGCGTTCGCGCCATTACCGCCGACTTCAAATGCGTTCACCTAACATAATTTATTTTTTTAGTATTCGTTCGTTTAATCGAAAACAAATAGAAATAAAAAATAAATTTACTATCTCGGAGTCGTAGCCCAGCTTCCTCTATTCGCGCCCTGTAGCACGTGATTCAGAGGCCAAGTGCCATCTAAAGGTATAATACAGCCAAATAAACACTAATAAATTCTATACTGACTTCAATGGCGTAGCTCGTTAATTTTCACTAAAAGTGTCACTGTCACTTATATCCTTTCCGTTTTTTTCCTTCAAATAATATCTTAATAATACATATCGAAGAGATAAGTATAGTAGAATAGAAAGAATCGAAGACATCTGTAAAGGCTTGCATAGCTCATGAAAGTTTTTATAGAGATCTTCGATTCTTATAAATTTCGACAGTTTCCCTAATTAAAGTCCATAATTTAGTCCTACACAAAAATGGCGGTGGCCCTTGGAGGGAGGAGGAGTAAGGAGGGCAACGCATCTGTGGATATACGGATACCTATAGGTGTCGGTAGTCATGAAATTGACTGCTCTTTTGGCCTCATATACTATAAAAAAAAGTCCCGAACACGGCACCCACCTCCAATATCCCACACACGGTGTGTATCTCCTCTGCCTCGAAGCCCATCTTCCACTTCTGCAGCCGCTGCACCACGTGCTGCTCGTTCATGGGCCAGATATCGCCGCGCGCGCGCCGCAGCTCGTTGTGGTGCTCCATGGTGGATATCACCGCCCACTTCGCGGGATCTGCTTTTTTGAGGAGGAGACATCTGAGGACCGCATTTGGACGTAAACTTTCTGGTTTGTTGAGAAATCATTTATAAAGTTGCTCATTCAAGTATTTTTTAGTTAAGTAGTCAAGTTAGTAGTTAGTAGACTGTTAGTATAAAATTATAGACCTATTAAGCTTCTTGCTCTTGGTAAAATAGAAAAAAAAGACTTTTGGAGTTCGAGGATCATCAAATGTGACTCATCACTCACAGTTGAATTTAAGCATCTTTCAATTACCAATAAAGCAAGATTGATGCGTTGCAGTTCCGCCACTCACATCCAACATGGAACGTCTATTGCCGATTATAAACATCGATAATATCACCAAAATAGATTAACAAAAATCCATACCTCAATGGCATCAGAGCATGATAGCAGTCTTTCAAGTCCTCCAGTTGTGTGTAGTCGGGCGGGACGGTCTTGAGCACTTCACACTCGTAGGTGGAGTGCCCGGTGTACTTGCCCAGCCCGAAGCACGAGCTATTGCACAGGGGCCACTTGCACCCAGCACATCTGGAACTGAACAAGAGATGATCATTATAAGTATTGTGTGAATTACCTTATTCTACGACCTCGTACTAAAACGGATATTGTATCTTCTTCTTAAAGTTTCGACTATCACTAGTTGGAAGTGCGTGAAGGCTAGCTATCGGCTTTTTGCTGTCTTCCTTTCCATTTCTGTCACGTTTTTCGCCACCTACAATATAATCTCCTCCAACTCATCATGACATGGCAAAGGTTGCTGAAAGGGGGGGTTGGCAAGAGAAAGAAATCGTGGAAGCGACTTCCTAGAACGCCCGGAGTATCCAGCATCCGTTGAGCTGTTCCGCAGAGCTAAATTCAAGGAGGGTTCCTTATCCTTTTTAATACTTCTGCGACTGCTGCGATGCAACTCCATTCAAGAACCGCTACCGTCAGATGGAAATGCAAAAGACCTTGCTGATGTAATTTGTCTGTGTCTGTGCCTAATTAATTGCCAAGTTAATCTGTGGCAATTATATAATGTATTCTTTGAGGGTTTTGGCAAATTCATTGGAGGACTAACAATGGATAACTCACTTGGTCAAGTTGGTCTCATCGAGCTCCCTGTAGCAGCCGAGACAGATGAGCGCGCAGCCGGCGCACGGGCCCACCGCCAGCGCCGGCTCCGACATGATCACGTCGCCGGCCTTGATCTCGCGCGTCGCCACCACGTACCTGATAAAGAAATTGATATCATTTGTTTGATCAATTGGAAAGGAAATCATCGCTTTGTTTATTTTTTTTTTATAGGGTTAGTTGACAAGCAAACAGTTGAAGACTTTATCATGGCTACTGTTACCATATACAAGTTGATTTTAAAAACACCAGCAATATCTTATATATAAATACTAGCTGCGTCCCGTGGTTTCACCCGCGTAAATTTCGATATCCTGGAAAATCACCCATAGCATCCCATAGGAACATTTTTTCGGAATAAAACTGTCGTATGTGTTAATCCAAGTTACTCTCTATGTGTGTGCCAAATTTTATGAAAATCGGTTCAGCAGTTTTTGCGTCACGGAGTAACAAACAAACATACATACAAACTTTCGCATTTATAATATTAATAAGATAGATAGATAACAAAATATGTTGCTGTTAAAGATGCCAGTTATCATATCTGAGAGGTTGCTGGTGTTTTGAAAACAATTCTATATAGTATAATCATAGGATCATGATAGGAAACGTAGGAAAGTAGTCACCAAATTAGATTACTGGTTTTAATAAAAAGGTACAATCACTTCACTACATAGTATAAAACAAAGTCGCTTTCCGCCGTCTGTGTGTCTGTATGCTTTAGATTAGATGCTTTAAAATCTAAAGCTTAGATCTTTAAAATTACGCAACAGATTTTTATGGGCTTTTTGTTAATAGATAATAGATATTCAAAATGAAAGTTTGTATGTTAACTCCAATTTTGAAGTCCGAAATAAACGCAGGCGGAGCTGCGGGCGGAAGCTAGTATAGAGATATAATCTTTATTAAGAACTAAAATTAAAATATTTAAAACAGGGGAAATAACATAGCCAATCACATGTTATACTGTGACATTATTGTGTTTCTGAGATGTACTTACATTGTAAGATTGTCAATACATTGATGGTGCAACCAAAATTGACCGGCTCGCTTCCGGGTAGCTATATCTGCTCACACAGTTGCAGCGAGTGCGGCTATGCTGGAGCGTTTTGTGCAGGTTAGTGTGGCCCACTGGGATGGACTGAGTACACACACGCATCTGTATAACCGTCCGTATACTCTACCAGCGCCGGATTAAGCTTGGAGACCTTAGAATTTTGAAGGGGGCCCTTTTAGTGGTACAGAAATGATATTAAGGCCTTTAAGCCTTATTGGGCCTGGCCTGGCCTATATATACCTGGACCCGGCGTTGCACTCGACTACTGTAAAGCCATATTGACGACAGCATTTCGCTGCTTGTGAGGGTCGTTAATTACCAAGACATTTTCATTTTCATCATTTCATCACCTCACATCACCCTGTCATTATTGGAGGTGGGCCCAGTGGAGCATTGTATCAAATCGCATACCCCACTGCTCTCGCCCTCCACACATCATATTTTTTTTACAACCCCAGCTTCACTTACATCATAACATTGGAAAAAGATATATTTATAAGCTGCGACTGGGTGTACCAAGAATGGAAGTTGAAAAGGACGAATTGCATATGGGTACACTCAACCTGAATGAAACAAATGAATTTAAAAAAAAAAAATTCAAGACACGAATGCCATAAAAAATCTACTCTTTGTCTCTATCTCTACTACAAGACTCACCTGCCCATGACATCTGAATGCTTGACCTCATAGCACAGGTCCGGTTTCTCCGTGCTCTCTTCTGCTGTGGCCGTCTCCTTGGCGTCTTTTGTCTCGTCTTCGATGACGTTCTCCTTGTTTCTCCCATCGTTCTTTCCTCTCTTCTTGTTCTGTAAATAAGATTTGGAAGATATTTTACCCCCAAGAAACAATTTATTCCATTTTACTACAATTTTATCGACCTAAAATATAAAATTCTAATGTCGCAGTCTTTTTAACCAAACTCTTCGGAATTGGCTTGATCGTTTTTTATAAATTAATGTGTGTTAGGT
The DNA here is from genome assembly GCA_001625245.1 of Calycopis cecrops. Classification (NCBI taxonomy): domain Eukaryota; kingdom Metazoa; phylum Arthropoda; class Insecta; order Lepidoptera; family Lycaenidae; genus Calycopis; species Calycopis cecrops. Next base: position 88,357 of record LUGF01042375.1, read on the forward strand.
CTGTGAGAAAGAGAAGAAAAGTTTCAAGCAGCTGCCACAAGATGGTAATAAATGATTTCTACTTATTAATTTTCACAAATTTTCGTTTCATCTTTTTTATATAAAAAAAATGTTTGTCTGTATGTTCTTTTTAGAATCGTAAACTATACATTTGACAATGTGATGATCTTTAGCAAAGTTGTTGTGCATGAGCCCATAAAGGTTTCAGAGGTGTTTTTTTTTTGACGGCTGGCGTCGATTTCGACAGATAGAGCCACGCGTAGCAACGCACGCAAGGTACAGCTAGTCAAAAATAAAATTACAACGACCACTACAAAAGATCGCAAGAGACATAATCTCGGATAGAATTTTATTACATTAAAAAAAAGAGATAAAAGATATATTGATAATACTTTAAATAGAAAATCTTTAAATAGTGTAGGTAACAACAAAAAACAAGGAACCGGCATAAAGTGACAGGTGTGCTGTCGCGTTTCGTGCGGTGTGCCGGTGGCCCATGGAGGGAGGAAGGATGGCAACGCATCTCTATGCGGATGTCTATGGGCGTCGCTAGTCATGAAAATGGTTCTGGTTGCTCGTTTGCACCTATAAAAAAGGTGAGGAGAATGCTATAGCTATAATACAGCCGATGAGGCAGATATAATATGGAAGTACGTTTCCTACGAGTAGCGACTGACCGTATTCTCGCCGTATCTATGGTTGCCATGTAACATAGCACTACCTGTTGCTCTTACAAAGACTAGATAGGACGATCACGTTCAGACGACTATCCTCCACATTTTACCGAACGAGCTCTATGATTGATATAAATTAGGAGTCAAACGAGCAGCCCTGGGCCACCGGCTACTCAAAAATCACACAAAACGCGAAACATAGCTGTCATTTTGCGGCAGTATTGCGTGAGTGATGCGTACGGATATAAATTAGTCAAACGAGAAGGCAAAGCCCTGGGCCACCGGCAACTCAAAAATCACACGATCACATTGAGGCAGTAATAACAGTATCACGTGAGTGATGCGCACGGCATAAGTAGTACTACTCGATCGTGCTGGATCTCGATCCGATCTCGATCGTACCACACGTTACTAGTGATGATGAACATTATTTCGATCCCGTATATCTGCACTAGATACGTACACAGCCGTCTGCATGCCATATGCGTTCAGTGCCAAGCTGTTGGCCTTGTGCCATACAAAAATAACAATACCCGTATATTCCATTTGTTAAGTGATACGCCGGCTTTAATAACGGGATCGCGATCGCCAGCAGCTCGCGTAGTGACCGGGGAGGGTCCAGTGTGCTGGGGATGTCCACTGCAGGACATTGGCCTCCGCACAGAGCGCCAAAAGTCAGACACGAGTAGGCTTGTCAACCGTCCCGCAATATGCGGGACATCCCGCTTTCGAGACCCTCAAAATCAAAATCAAATGAAAATCAATTTTTTTTTATTCAAAATAGAATTTAAAAAATTGCTTTTTGATCGTCATAAATTTCATCTACCACCGCGACCGGATCAACCCTAGCCCTGTCCTGAGAAGAACCGGCGAAACAAACTCAGCGGGCCTCTTTAATTTCTTCATTATACATTCTTAATTATATAGGTACAATAAGAAATATAATTTACATTTATTTTTATATAAAAGTATCCTGGGAGGAGGGTACTATTCCCCTTATCAATACATCCCGTTTAGGGTATGTACGGACGCTAATGTCCCGCTTTTCGACGACCACGGATAGCCGGCCGGCCAAATGATAGGCCACGCAAAAACCACGCGCTAATTTCGATAACGTAAAATGTTGGTCTACGCTTCCTAAAAAAAGATTAGTACCTACGCTATTTCACGAGCAATCAGACTGTGAGCGATTGTATTGTAGTCTACCTCGCAACCTACAAAATATGCTCGTTGGATCCCGCTGTTTTTCTTGTCCCCCATTTACCCCCTAAATCATTATTTCCCGCAAATTCGTAATTTCAAGTTGGCAACCCTAGTCAGGAGCCACTTGCACACAGCCTTAGCAGGCAAGCTAGCACCATAGGAAAATAAGAATGCACTCTGCTAGCACAATATAGCTTATACATGTAGGTTTGTGACAACATTGTGTCACCCTTGAGTGACTATGTTGGGGTTGAAAACTGACCTCCATTTTCTCTTGCAGATGTAAGACTATAGGTTAAGATAGCTAGACTATATTATACATAAGTCTGAGGAACTGATTGGTCCCCCGTCTCTGAAGACAGCTCCGCTTGCTAGTTGCGTAGACTCATGTAACTACGACGTAGCCAGTGCCGGATTTACGCATAGGCCCGCGAGGCCCGGGCCTAGGGCGCCACGATTGGGGGGGCGCCTAAATTTTCAGGACTATAAAATTTAAGTCCTAAACCCTCCTTTTTGCTTCGCTGTAGTCGGGTAAAAAGGGCGTCGTATCAGACCGGGCCTAGGGCGGCAGTAAGCCTAAATCCAGCACTGGACGTAGTCTAATGGTACTTAATAAGCATGTCAAACCACAGTCATGAGATCCCGGGTGCGAATCCCGGACTAAAAAGTGTTATTTGGATTTTTCAATTTCGAATGTTATTAGAAATTACAAAATCCCAATAACACTTTTCCGGAGTCCGGAGGTCGGTTGTTGGTGGTGTAACCAGTATCTCTCCCGTGCGTCGTCGCGTCGGTCCTGCGCCAGATTTATCGTCGTGGCACATGTCGGACTGCTGTCGCATCGCAATAGGAGAATGAAAGTGTATAATAATGTAAATAGAGAGTGCACTTGTGTCTGCGCGCACACTTGTGCACTATAATATATCCTGCGCCATCCGCCCAGAACATATTATGTTGCGTTTGTGTTTACGAACAACGATAGCGTTTGGTAGCAATACTATATATTCTCAAATGTATATAAAGATATAAAAAAACAATGAAAATAAGTATCAGTAATTTTAGACACGATTTTATTCCTCAGTTTTTTCATACCGCGGAGTGTTAGGTATATCGTTTCCTAGAGGAAATTACAAAAAGAAAAAACTATACGCCCTAGTTACGGGAAGGGTTTCTTTTAAGAGAGATTGACACTCTTACGAACTGATGTAGTTTTCGGGTATGTCAGGACTCGGGTACCTAAGTCTTAAATAAGTTATTTTTCTATTTACACATGAAAAGAGACATAAATAAATATATCCTTCATGAAAAGGGTGGTTATTCTAAAAACATAATTAATAAACTATAAAGTTACAAAAGCGCAAAATGCAAACAAAAGTTTACCTACTCTTTAATAACAGACATGGTTCTGTAGCGAAAGGTAAAAAGCGTAAACCGTTACCCTTTAAACCGTCAATGTCTCACGATTTTACTCCCAATGCCGTTCGTTTGTCGTTCAAATATTGCCGACGCGAGATACTTATGTATGTTCAACGAGAGAGAGAACGAGATACGTATGAATTCAAATGTAATAATAAATCGCTATATGGATTGTAAAAACGTGTATGATGTATGTATGAAGAATGTTTGTAAGTCGTAATGTGTTAGGAAGAGGTAGTGCAACGACCAGGAAGGTGACTCTCGCATACACGACACCGGCGTAAAGTGACAGCTGTGCTGTCGCGTTTCGTGCGGTGTGTAAGCCGGTCGCCCGTGGAGGTGGGAGGAGGAAGGAGGGCAACGCATCTGTATAAATTATGCAGATGTCTATAGGTGTCGGTAGTCATGAAAATGGCCCCGACTGCTCATTTACCATCTTGTACTATGTAAAAAATGTAATAATGTCTGATGAATCAATGTATTATGTATAACAAATGTATGATCGTGATGAATGTATGACATGTGTATGAGTTGTATGACCCGTGTATGGGTTGTATGATTTGTGTTTGAGTTGTATGACATGTGTATGAGTTGTATGACATTTGTATCGGTTGTATGACTTACCGCGAATATTCGCCGGAGCATGTCGGAGGCGGCCGGCGGCTGATGAGCGGCTGCTCGAGTATTTCCGCGCCACTTCACTCGAGCAATAAAAAAACATCAAATATTGTGGAGAGGTAAATGTGTTCGTGTATGACGGCAGACGCGACTTGTGGATGTGTTCGTGCTGTATAGGTACTAGCTGCGCACGCGGTTTCGTCCGTGAAAATATCGCGATTAGAAAATTCTCAAACCTATCGGATAACCAGAAAATTTCATAAAAATTGATCCAGTCAATGTACCTAAGGAGTTCGAATAAATTCGCATTCAAGATTTTTATATACAAGACAAGCTGTTGAAACATTACACAAATATTCGATACATTTTGCGTGACATTATTGATAGGTACGTTGTGTTGAAAATTAGTCGAACCAACTCAGAAAACTTCGTGGACTCATGCACAACAACTTTGCTAAAGATCATCACACGATGAAATGCACAGTTCACGATTCTATAAAGGACATGCAGACAAACATCCATACCTATATGTAGATATAGGTCTATAGATCTTAGGTCTCTTTTGATAAGTAATAAGCTAGGGCCAATGAACAATATCAGTCCAGGTAACCCATTTCGGAGAAAGCCGTTGGCTTATGTACATTCTAGAGCTTACTTCACGCCGGGGTCACGAGCAAAATCTATTCCGGTCGTGACAGTCCGATTCGACTGGAACGGGGCAATGCTACAACAACGCCTGTTCTAGAAGCCTATTTTCCTCTGAGACTTTTCAAATTGTATAATTTGAAATTTTAGAATTGTCAATAACATCAAAGAAATGAAAGAGCGAAGGGTTTAATTATGGATTCTGTAAAACCTATTTCTGACATTAGAATCACACATTCTTTGGAAAAAATACACATCATGCGAAAAAACGAACAAACCAACGTAACGTACGGTACGGTGGGGTTTTTCACGATGCGAACGAAAATAAATGTATGAATGAAAGATTATTTTGGTCCCATTTGTCACCTGGTATAAATACAATCATACTTCCAATACGAATCGTGGATTAAGATGCAATCGCCTACGCACTGCTGTGAGTTGGCAAAACACGTGTGATAAATGAAATTAAATAAAATGGTAATGAAATGAAAATATTTTTTATTCAAAATAGAATTTTATAAGTTACTTTTTGAACGTCAAAAATTACCACCATCTAGGGTTTACTTGTTAGATGAAGAGTCATCTGTCAGCAGATGAATTATGGCCACAGGAATTATGTATCGACGCATGTTACAAGCCAAATCGATAGATGGAGCTTATTACCGAAATCTATCTCACTATGTAGTGGATTAAACTTCAACGTTCCCTGTCGAAGTTCCAATATTTTTTTTTACTCTTATAGGTCCTTTTTGCACAGAGTACGTAAGTACTTCGGTCCAACCCGTGCTGGAACAACTAGAAAGCCCTTATAGCTGGGCTAAGACAGCCATTAACCATGGTGTGAAAGTCTATACATATAATTGGAATTGCCCTTTCTAGGCAATAAAATATATTATTTTTGATAAATAAACATTTTATATTTTGCTTTGTCAATCTTTAAAAAGTTCCGAACAAGAGAAAGAACAACTGTGACCTGTGTCATTGGGACCTATTAACAAGGAGGTACATCTAATTAACGAAAATAATATTGTTGTTCAATTCATAAATAGGCACTTTTAAAAGAAAGTGTTAAAACTTTTTAACAACTGGCGGCTGTTGTTACCGACTGCATCTTAAATGCAATATCTGGCAACATCTAGAACCACGGGAAGGCTACTGAAACGCAGCAACCCGCGAGAGTGTGATATTGCCAGTATCATCGTAGGGTACTATCATGTAGGAGTACTAGTAACTTGTAATTTATTATGCGAAGAATAATTGAATTTTTGTTTTCATTTGAAGTATTAATCAATATTCATAATTACATAATTATTGTTCCCAGAAATATGTTCCGGACCGTCCGGTCGAAGTCCAACCTTTTTTGTATGTGAAAATTGAAGGGTTTGCATGCACACAAAATATCTTTGATTTCCTCAAAGTAGTTTATTCTCTTTTCTCAAAGTAGTCTTTTTACCAGCTCGTAGTTTTTTTTTAAATTGATGATTATGTTAATATTATCACTGCCCTCAATGTCGTAGCGTTTGTGTCTGTGTTTGGTGATTCACTAATTTCATATTTAGTTCCTGTATTTTTTTTTTATTTTGATTTAATTGGACTGGACATCATAAGTTCGTAGTAAACATACTAGTGACGGCGGCGTCTACCTATGCTATGTCTAGGTTACAGACGCTTTCCTAGGAAACCAAACTCTACAGAGCTAAAGCCTACCTAGCTACAGAGCTGCATGAACTGCTATCCCTATTGCACTGTTGCAATCCTTATTTATAAAATCACTCAATGATAAGATACAGAATTGAATTACGCAAACGTACTCTCCGTTATCGAATACAAAAATAAAATGACCAAGTTTACGTTAATTCGAAAGGTAAGTGGTACAACGTGTATTTACTGCTCCTCGGCGTGTTTATTGTACAAATGTTTAAAGAGCCCACTTACCACTAATTCGTTCAGTGATTGACTTAAGAGTTCACCAATGTAATGATCACTTCGTTGGAAATTGGAATTGCGAGAGCAATACGATAATTAGAACATCGAATCTAAAACTATGTTGAATCAACTTGTTTCACTTTTGCACTATCATAAGATACACATACAGGCGCGACACCCGACTTCGGATATATCTACAAAGTTTAATATTGCACCTATTTTCATTTATGGATATACTAAAAGATTGTCGAAAAAGGAAACTACATTACTAATGTTAAAATGCGAAAGTTTGTATGTTTTGTTGTTGGTTTTGTTCATTTTGTTTCTATCAGCATGTTACAAGAACTACGTGGCAAGTAGTGAACGTTGCATTAACTATTCACACTATTTACTCCCGAGTGGCGATAGCAGAAGCGTTAAGCTACGAATTTTGATTGTAGTGTAGAGTTTGTGAATGCCCTTGCATTCTAAAGTTAGGGCTTTACTGTTTACTATCCGTAGATGCTTGGTTCTACTTGAGATCTGATAACTTTTCTTCATTGCGATCTAACGTTTTGTCTCGGTAACATTTTTAAAGAACTTTTTATTGTGGAATAGATTAAAATTTAGAATTACATAAAATAGTTTTAACACGCAATATAATTAATGATTCCTTAGTACCTATAGATTTTCCAAAGATAAAATTCATCTACTATTTTTGGATTTGAAGATGCATGGCTTTAAATTACTTATGATTAGACCTTGCTTAAATTTGGTACTCATGTATTTTCTAGCATTTCATTTTCTAATCTTTTCAAAAACAGTCCTGAAGATCCTATGGCGCTGCTGAAAGCTCATATCACGTGTATGGTAGTGCGGGTAATTTTTGTACAATTTTAAACAATACAATAATGTTTCTCATTGAGGAACACTCGCGTTGTATTTTTAGTCCGGCGAATATCTCTCCGGGCCGGCCGTTTGATGTTCACTCTCGTAAATAATCTTTCAGAGATTCACTTCAAAAGAGTCGTTTGTTTACCGAGAACGCGCAGCGACTGACATGGGCTTGAGTCATATAGGTCCAGGCTGGCGCAGTGGTACAGGTCTATAGAGCGGACCATGTTGCGCCAGGGGTGGCGGGTTC
>LUGF01042375.1:108025-130093 GCA_001625245.1 Calycopis cecrops
GCGATATATACTACTGGCCAGTTCGTCTTCAGAAGTTTGACATTCCTTTGTAAAATTTAAGGTTGACTAGATTTCTAAAAAATGCATGATTTATTGGGGAATTTTGAGCTAATTGTGCATGACTAATGTCGCTAATAGACAAATCTTCTGTTTCCAGACTATATGAAATACATAATAAATACATTGACTTTACTTTAACTTAAGAGATGCTGATACGAATCGACCGTATTGACGTTCTTTCTGTGATCTGTGGTCGGAGAAAGACCGACGACAATAATGATGAATTGATGATGAATACAACGCCGTTTACATACAACGCAGATTCATCACAACAACGATATCATAACACCAACATTTAAACACGAATACCAGTAATTTAAAACACCGAAAACAGATCATCACGAAACGAACAAGATTAATATTTTATTAGTTAATTAATTGCCAACGTGTTTATAAATTTAAAAAATAAATAATTTATATAAATAGTACATAAAAGATAACAATATTGTGTTTTTGAAAACTAGTTAACAATAATTGTACTATAATTTAATATTGTTAATGCGTATACCTAGTGGTAATGTAGTTTTCGCTAAAAACCCCAGTAATTAAAAGCGGTCTTACATAAATAATTAAAAAACACTACATACCTCTATGTATCACAACACACTAACAAACTGTCACAGTATTCGTAGTCTGTGGTTCAAACCATCGCGGACCCCGCGCTCCGCGAGTACCAGCGCCGCACTGGGACTTGGGAGACGCCGGTTGACAACAAACCCGCCAAGTCCCGTCCACGGGACGTGCATTTCGTAATATCCATACACGATCATTTGGACGACTTTGGCAAGGGCCGCGAATGTGCGCCCGCCAAGACGATGCCCCCCTGCAGAACAATGTGTGACGTGCACGTTGAGTTTACTACTTGTAAACCCCGACTGCTATTTTAACATACCCTTAACTCCGTTTCACTGGTGATTTTCAAATCGAATCGAGTAGGTAGGTGCCAGTCAAAATCCGTCAAATCTATCAGGCAGTTACACGGAATATAGAATACTACACATGCGTAGATACCTTACTGACGTAATAAATGGATGCTATTTAAAAAAATTGTCGACTATTTTGAATGGAAATATAATTATGAGCTGACAAAAATGATTGAAGTAGTTTCCGTAGCATACCGGTGTATTCTGAAATCGAGGAATTAAAAATCTGAATAAAGGTAACTGTCATATACCACGGTATAAATCTTTATACTGGCGTAGCCAAGATTTTGACCTTTTGTTTACGAATGTCACACGTACAAGACGACAAAGTAACAACCATAATATCCTAAAAATCTCTTAGTAACAACCTCCTGTGCCTAGAAACAGCCTGCCTGTATTTGTGACAGAGTAAATGTGTGTAGTTTCGTGGCTCTTGTGAGGTTTGTTAATAACTTACAGTCCTTTTTTTCGCTGGGGAACACATTCAGGAGATGGATGTGATTGTCCTGAGCGGAATGTTGGATTCAATAATCAAGAGGTGGCCCCCGTACCCACTTCGCCCTAGGAGTGTTCATTCTAGACCAGAGTGGCGCCAAGGGATCGTACTTTCATACTTCCGCGATACGTAACACGACGTTTTAAGAAGGAACGAATGAATTTGGGGCTCACTCGATTGAAAATAAACCGCAGAATCCTGAAATTGTCTGTACAAATAAAACTCCAGAATGGTGAAGGCTATTTTGTTTTCGTGCTATACGCTCTCTCTGCAATCAACTCGCAGTGCATTTCAACAAACCAATAAAGCAGTTAGTTAAGTTATAGAATAAAAGTAATTTGACGATCACTCGCAGAAGTTTTCAAACGTTGTTAAATCACTAACCATCAGGTCTGCCACTGTCAGTCCTGATGATTGGATCCCTCTGTTTTTCATTACAGAGAGGAGGCAGAAGAAAGATAAGCTTTAACCAACTTAGTTTTTTAAGAAAGATATGGACTAATGTCTGTAATTTAATATCTCCGTGGTGCATAGCAGCTGGGCTTCACCTGGCTGCACTCTCTTTTCTTGGCTTGTATAAGTCATTGCAATCTTGTACTGTCTCCCGCTTTGACTGGGAAGGGAAATTGGATTATATTCCTACTTCTCCTTTTATTTCTTCTGATTTTGCGGGTTTCAAGACAGTTTTAGCTTTCCCTCAGGCTCCCTGAGATCATAGCAAAGGGTCGTTGTGGTTGTCGCTGTTGGTCCTGGCGACACAGGAGTAGCAGCGGTGGGAAAGAGTGGTGGGCTAAGCCCGTACATAGGTACTGGTAATATCTGTAATATACCTTTTTATAGGGCAACAAGCTGGTTCCTGCGACTTTGTTCGCGTGGTGTAATAATATTATAATCAAAGTGATATATTGTTTGCTTGCAGTGTGCCGAAATTCCGATTTCCCGTAGGAATGAGCGATTTTACCGCAGTAAAAAGTGTTTTTGAATTTGACCTGGCTTAGTATCTATACACCACAAAAGGTTTCATTCGAATCCGTTTAATAGTTTCGGAGATTAGCCCGGACAAACAGACAAACTAACAAACAGACAACAAACATTGAAAAGTGTTCTAATAGTATTTTAACATGGCCACCTATTAGTTTTTCGTAAATTTATTCAATGTACAGACACACGGATTTTACTGTTTTATAATATGTAAAGATTTTTATGACTACCAACACCCATAGAATCCGCATAGAAGTTATACAGATGCGTCGCCCTCCTTCTTCCGTTATCCGTGTTATACATCGCACGATAGGCGACAGCCGCCGCCGTTCCGACCCAATTCAGCTGCATGAATGCACCTCTCACCTATTTTCCATTTTATTTAACCATGAATATTACGTCGCACCTGTATTCAGTGTCTTTCCAGGACCAGGTCTCGTCTCCTCAAGGCTAGCGAACTTAGCAATGCTAGCTATTATTACAGGAATAGCTCTACGGAATGTCTCACCCGACAATTACTTTATTAAAACCGGTAGTTGAACGGCGACAGTGCTATTTCGAGTGTTGTCCCGGTTATTTTAAATGGAGACTATCAAGCGAGCGGCAGAATAATAAACAAAGGATAGATCGTTAAAATGGCTATTTCGGAGCGTCTCGTGAGCGGGCCTGACGCCGGCCCCGCGCACGGGCACGAGCGGAGCGGGTTTGGGTGTAGTGCAAGTGAAAACACACGTTGAGTGATGGCTACGCGGTCGATTTTTGTAATGTATCTCGAGTGAAAAGCATGCAATGTATGAAGTGTAGTATTCACTAGTTTATGGATAGCCATGCAGAGAGAGAATCAGTATGACAGGACTATCGTGGATGAAGTACACAATATATCGTATCAAACAACAGGGCAAACCTCTTTTACGAATTTGTTGCCACCGTGGCCGAAGCGGACTATTGCGAAGCCGAATGGCTAAATGATAGAATAAAGTGTGAACAGGGCCGCCCTATCTTTATAATTTATAGTTGTGTAAATTATAGGGGGTAAACGAGCAGTCTTAACCATTTTCATGACTACCGAAGTCCATAGACATCCGCATACACATACGTTTCCCTCTTCACTCGTCCTCCGCCCTCCATGGGCATATTTACACCTAGCACGCAACGCTATAGCACGCCGCGCGCCGGTGTTTACGAAAGATCAAAACCTCCACGGTCATTCGCCACAATTCGGCTGCAAAATAGCGTGGCACTACCTTTTGTAAAGTATCTATTTATTATAAGTAATTAACACTACGTTCAATCGAGTAATACAGGAGTGAAATAAAAAAATATTCTAGCGTTTTACACGGTTTCATAGACAGCACCATAGATAATACACTTATAACCAGAGAGACAGCACAGAGCAAGTGTAATCTACTAGAAAATAGAAAATAGAGTGACAGGAATTGTCATTATATTATGACATGATGACATTTTAATTCAAAGGCGAATCCTGAAGTTTTGCGGATATAATAGTGACGTATCTTCATAACTTCTGGAAGCGCCTTTGAGTTATACTTAGTATACATCCCTTACTCAAAAGGTTGCGCTTATGTATATGATGCAAATAAATAACCCTTCTCGCTCGTAACTTGGGCCAAGCGCAAATCTGGCAGCAACAATGAGATCGCAGCCACAGCTCTGTTGCGAAACTTGCTTTAATTGATTACATTAAACATTTCGTTTAACATTTTTATTGCGGACTGGATAACAAAATAATCACTTGTTATTACTGTACGTTTGCGCTTGTATTAAAGACCAGTTACGCTATGTTTTTCTCGTATAGGTAAGTTTCGTATCTTTCACACTTTAAAGCCCTTTTGAGGGTTCCGTATCTCAAAGAGAAAAAATTGAACTTATAGGATCGCTTTGTTGTCCGTCCGTCTGTACGTCTGTCAAGATCTTTTTCTCTAAAACGCGTGAAGGGATTAAGCTGAAATTTTAGTCAAATACGGAGGTCAGTTACGTCTTAATGCCTTGAAAAAAATCACACTTCTAAGTTAACGCAATAAAAAGTTATAGCCAATTATGCACAAATTTTGTATGAAAACGTACTTTGTCGAAAACCAAAAACCTATCGGGTACTCACTTCCCGTTGACCTGGAGTTGTGAAATTTGGCAAGAAGTAAGAACTTATAGCACATATATCGGAATAAATCTGAAAACTAGTAAATTATATGTAGATCATTGGAAAAATCATTATCAACTTATAACTGTAATTCGTTGCCTACTACATGTGTGTGAGCAACCGCTTATAAAATTTTATCAATTTAAACGGCAGGAGTAAAGTTACATTAACTGAAAACCATGCATTACGTTTGGATTACGGAACCCTCGGTGTGCGAGTCGGACTCGCACTTGGCCGGTTTTTAATCCCTTATTGGGATGATAGGTCAGTCAGTTTATCTGTCTCTATCATGGCTTCAGTCTTGTCGCAATGTTAGAGCTCAGAAGCCCACGGTGAACCACTGGCCAGGGTGGAGGGAACCCAGATATCAAAGGTTCTTTGTTCTATAAGAAGGAAGTAATGAGCAGGAAAATGAGGTGCTGTGCTTTCGCGCACGATAGGGTGGATAATGAAATTTCACCCAATTGCAGCGTCCTGAATTTGGTGCGGATTTTCTGCGGTGCAGGCAAACCACGGAATAGATAAAAGACTTTAAGTCATGCCCTTGGGGTACTGACTTGCGTAGATGTGTCCTGATGCTAAAACAGTGGCTCTTCACCAAAGACGGCAGTGATGGTACTCGCAATGGTTACCCATTAAGAGTAGGTAATTGCGACTAGCCTATATAGACTATATTACCGTCACATAGTTTTATTTTTAGAGATTTTTGTCTGTCTGTGCGTTTGATTGCACATCACGGAGATGCTATTTAGATAAAATTGACCCTGATGCATTCCTCCCATTTCACAATTCTCTATCTGAATGTCTACCACATAAAGAGCACAGATTTCATCTTAATAAGCAGCCGTACAAAACTCCAAAGTTGTATTACCTCCGATACACGACCGGGATACGATTCTGAAGAACGTATTGACGCTGAAGAGAAAGGTACGTAATAGAAGCACGCAAATTAACAAGGTAAAGCGTTACGCCGATGTTAATGTTTCACGTGATTTTATATATTATATTTTCTACCGCGGGCTTTAAATTTCTTTTTCGTTCTCGAAAAAAAGTTCAATTATTTGGACAAAAAAACTACTTTTACTTACAGCATCTACACAATAAATTACTAATTTGATGCACTAAACTTGACTTAATCACTTGCTGTATTCTCAGTAGTCACGCTCTTACTAACACAAGTTCAACTCACAACAAACTTAAAGAGAAGCCATACTAGATGTACTAAGTTAATTTACTTAGGTATCTACTACAAATAAGTGAGGAATCTTTTCACACTGCATTTATTTCTGAGGTCAGACTAATTAGTTTAGTTTCTTAGTTACTGGCGATTGAAAGACGGTGAAAGATGGTTGGATGTGTGGTAAGGCATAACATTTTCTTTGAGACCATCTTTGAAGGAAAACGAGGCAGAGGATCACCGACACGCAGTTTGGCAGACAAGATAAAATAAAAATTAAATGTCATGTCTTACGGAGAAGTGAAGCGCCTGGCAGAGAAAAGGAAAGAAAGGCAAGGGCTGCACAGACAGGTCCCTACTCCTAAAATTAATGATGATGATTTCCTTGAGGGAATGGTCGAGTCCAGCATCAAAAACGTCGAAGTAAAAACGAACAAAAACATCATTTTTTTCTCCATTAAACGACAATTAAATTGGTCTTACTTTTTTATCTGTCTATACATAGTTAAGTATGTATAATAAAATCTTAGGAAAGTCAAAACAGTACATTGAATATTATTTTAAAAGGATAATAACTTGGGGCGTGATCTATAATCTATATGGAAGTCAAAAATATGGTTTCTTCAAATTTTGCATAAATGTTACTAACAGGTCGGGTCAACATATAGACTACAAATTATTACGCTATCATCTACAGGGGAGGAGCTGTAAATCTTTAATTCTGAAGAATTGAGAACCTCAATTTTTGAAGTTCGAAATCCACGGTGGCGAAGCTGCGGGCGGAAGCTAGTTTTCATAATTTACAAAACTAAAAAATTGAAACGCACATTGTCATTAAAACCATTTTCCTCAGACATTACTATTCAGAATCCTACTAATATTATAAATGCGAAAGTTTGTATGTTTGTTTGTTTGTTACTTCTTCACGCAAAAACTGCTGAACCGAGGGTAACTTGGATTAACATATAGGATAGTTTTTATCCCAACAAAAATTTCCTATGGGATGCCATGGGGTGATTTACTATTTTCCATGGGCTCGAAATTTACGCAGGCAAAACCGCGGCGCGCAGCTAGTTTATTCCATCATGTTTACAGTTAACATTGAATGTAGTCATCGTGTGAAACAGCTATCGAGCAATCGAGCCTAACGCTTTGCAGCGCTTTCATCTCGTATGCAAAACTCACTTGAAAATCATGTACGTCCGTAAGGAGTAAACTTGAATACAACTGTCACACGGAGGTACCCCGTACGCGAGAGGTACCTTCCCAGTCGTGCGGCTGCAATGCAGCATGGCACTACCTCTGGCTAAAATGTCTTGAGTCGCCCCAGGAATCGCTCTTCATGTTTGGCGACAATTCATATTTTATTGTTTTGGTACCCAGTCGGCAGGGACTTTTTTCTGTATATAGTGGAATTCTGCTGTTCAAATTGGCGGCCGTGAAGTTTCGTTCGAAGCGTTCCATGCAACTTGTGAGTTTTCTGTGGCCTATCCGCCTATAGAAGGGGAAAGATATATAAGGGTAATGCATATAACAATTATATGAATTACCGTTGATACTCATCAAATGGTTTGTTGTTTCGTTACAGGTAGGTAGGTAGGTACTAAAGAAGAACAAGTGTTTTTTGAGTGCAATGATTTTATATTAATGATATTTATTATTATTTGACATTGAAGACGAAAGTAAGTGCTACCGAATTTAAAATCCAAAGAGAAAACATTTTGAAGTAATGATAATATAGAGATCAGAATAAATGCAATATACAGTAAAATCACTGATCTGAGCAAGATGCATATTATAGAGCGTTTGGAGTTATTTGTACCTTTTACATTCTGAGATCAAATAAAAATTATTTGAGCTTACATTATGTTGGGTAAAAAAGAAGTAGGTATAATTATGTGTTGCCAAGATGACCTTTCTCGATTCCCCTATTAGAAATTAGAATGTCCGGGGTACCTAATATGATTTATGAATATTTTGTTGTTTCACACAAACCAGATCACACACAGTTTATTAACAAGCACATCATTGATATAATTAATGAAATAAAAGAATAAATCAAATTAAAATTTTATAATAAAAAAAAATATCTTTAAAAGCGAAACTGTTGTTTCAAGGTTGTTTCAACATTTTGAGATATAGGTATTTCCAAAAGAAATAATTTTTATAAACAGGAAATGATTTTAGAGGATTTTGATCTTTGGGACACAGTATTTTCTTTCTTTAAAGAAATTGTAATGTTTATGATGTCATTTGTGGATGTCATTTTAAATAATTTTAACTTTTAATGATTTTAAATTGCAATAAAAGGGAAAAAAATAAAACATAGGTGGCTGTAATTGTCTGCATGCATTTTATATTTTATAATTTATATGTTATTAACAAACTACCTCAAACAGTCAACAAGTCAGAGGTAAAATAAAGATAATATTTTGATGGATTTAAATAATGCTACGCCGGGAGTACCAAGCGCCAAATCACGCCGAAGTTACAAGTCCCTTGCGTATTACCACTCCTAAGCAACAATGTGCTGTGGCTGCTTTGGTAAATGTTGCGTTTCTCGAAAAAAGAAGGTAAATCTAGCGAGAATATGCTTCCTAACTAGATTTTAGGGGTAAATGTAAATAGGGCTAAACATGGTTTGAGTATGCTAATTCATATACTAATAGAACAATGATAGCAGTGCCCCTAACCGACGTGTTTGTGTGAAAAGAGAAATTATGTTGTGGAGGAAGGACAAGTGGGTACCTACCTCCTGTAGGGAGCAGAATATGTGGCCAGTAGCACTCTATTCCCTATGGCTATCGCAATACATAGCAGATGAGTTTGTTTAATTATTTTTTTTATAATACTTATAGGGGGCAAACGAGCAGGTGTTAGTGACTACCGCCGCCTAATTATGTTGTTGTTGTTTTATTTTATTATCTGACTGACCGTTGTTTTGTATAGGGGGGCAAACGAGCAGTCAGTCATTTTCGTGACTACGTACATAGACATTCGCATTCCGTCCTCTTCTCACCTCCGCCGCACGAAGCGCGACAGCACAGCTGTCACTTTATGCAGGTGTCGTGTTTTGATACTTGCTATTCCTCTATTGTACACCTATGCCTCAAATTTCACATGTTTGAAATGTTTAAACTCTAGTTTTCATGTATGTCATCGTTCTGCAATTTAATTGAATTTTCATATTTCATTTCAGAATGACATTTTCAAAGTGAGTAATGCGAGTTAAAAGCACATGGTATCACTTCAAAAGGTAGGCCTGTTATAGAGAAATTCGAGTCTACACTCAAGAAAATCCAGAGCTAAATAGACGCACACACATGCAAGGCCGCACGCATGCTCAAGCCAGGCCATACAGTAGGAAGAGACATTAGGAACACTCAAAAGAAAAGGAATTTAGTAAAAGGTAGTGCATGCATGCAGCGTGGCCTCTTGGTACTTCTCGCTTACCTGATACCGGCGCGGCGTAAAGTGACAGCTGTGCTGTCGTGTTTCGTGCGGTGTGTGATGGAGAGGGGAGGTGGAAGGAAGGCAAAGCATGAATGTGTATATGCGTCGGTAGTCTTTTTATACTGTAATATTAAAAAAATGCCACATATTATGACACTGTAGAGTGGTATAGGTTCCATTCCAACTACCATAAAATTTTCATTTTCCGACATTTTTATTTAATTCAGAGGCCTTCAAAAAGTTTTTAATTTTCATGCACATTTGAAAAAAAATACTGACTTCCTGCTAGTTACTCCTTGGCCAGGTATATTTTATTTTTATAGCATAATTATGCTATAAAAATATAAATGACTTTGGCTGACCTACTTTTACCTACGCCCATTAATATCTACTATGTTACCGGGTTAACACGTTGCCTTCTGCTTATTTACTACTGTTACAAAACACGCCAAAAACAGCACTAATTGACTGTATGTATATATGTGTGCGAAGCATATCTGGTCATGCAGGCCCTAAATTCTAAAAACAAAAAGCCCTAACAAATTTGCTTCAATACAAGATGACTCATGCCAAAGTGAGACAAAGTAGTTGAGCGTCTATTTAATGATATATAGAATTCTTAGTTTACCCTTACTTAGTTTCAGACCTCTTAGTTCAGATCCACCTGCCCAGGTGTAGGCAACAGTCGATGAACTTTTTCAAGAAAGGAAATATTTGAATTAATAATAAAATATCATTGATAATGCAATTAATTCCAAAAAATATATCTTATTTATTATAAAATATACAAATATATAATCGAGTATCTACACATACCGTTAACTATCAATAATATGACAATCATATCACATATTGTACACATTATATTTCATTGCTAATATAACAACACGACTATAATACAAAATATTATATACTTCTTTTAAAAATATCCAGGCAGTTTATTATTACAAGTCATAATTAAAATAGTAATGTCTCCTCTCTAAATCTCTTATTTCTACTATGTCAGTCTTAAGTCGGAGTTTCAGGATCTCCCTCCAAATGGCCTCTCTGTGATCTTTATTTGTTATTCCCATCCGAAGTAATGTGTTGTCATTAATGCGGACTAATGCTCTGCCAGTTATATCATGCTGTAAAAAAAAAAAGATTTCTACTTCATCTTTTACTTGCACACATTTATTACTGAAAATTTACCTCTTAAAACAAAGTCTGGGTTGCAGGTTTGCTGAGAAAGAGGTTTCTCATATTTTTTTTGTTCTTGATCTAGAGATGACCCAGATTCCATATCCTCACATTGCCCTGACCTCTCATGACAATATAAAGCTACCTGGGTTAGGTTGTTTTGTGCACATGCTCATTGAATTTCTCATATCTATCTATCCTATAAAGTATCGAAAACTTTTCTTTCCCTATTATAAAGCGATTTTGATTCACTTTATAATAGAGAAAAAAAAGTTTTAGATTTTTCGATACAAAAGTTTAATCTGAATTCATTACGATCTGAAATCTTTAAACGCTTTTTTCTCAACTTTGCTACTTTTGGGTTGCATTATTTTCTCATGAGAGGGCAGTGCCAAGCTATACATATTTTTAAAACAAATAGCCAATTCTTTTCTAGAATTTTTTTTTTGGCTTATTTGGATAAGACAGTTCCCCTACTACTTATTATACCTAAAATTAATAAATTTTGAGTTATAAGGAATTTTAGGTTTCAATTAACGTAAAAGTAAAAACATCTACTTTCAACACCTATATACAGTAACTAGCTATGCCTGCGGTTTCATCTGCGTTTTATTCTAAGAAAACCATATAAACTTCAACACCCTAATTCACCCCCTTACGGATTGAATTTCTATAAATCCTTTCTTAGTGCTTACTTACATCATGAAAGGGACCCGTGTATCAAATATGAAGTTTCTAGGTACAGTATTTTAGGCTGTGCATTGTCTGTCAGTCATTCAGTAACGAAGAGTTTTATCATATCTCACACACAGAAAAATCTGTTTGTCAGTCACAACAAATCTCCGAATGTTGATTTCTTCTACTATGCTATATATTAATTACCTCATGAAATCTTTCCCAATATAAATTGTAATAATCACTACAATGACGTCGTAACCACTTTTGTACATCTGCTTCAGACCACAAGTACACCGCTTTAGGTCTCGTCGTCTTCACCTGCGAATATATCACTTTTAAACATTTGTTTTACATTAAAAACGATATAATATCAGCAAAAAAAATATTTAAAGCAGACTGACGTAATTCTCAGGAATATTTGTAACGTTAAATTAAATAAATAATAGGTATCAATGTGAATCAAAACAAAAATAACCTTTGCTTTATTTAAATTTAAGCTTGAGTCTTCAACCATTTTAATTTTTAATCATTCTGTATTAACAATAAATAGTATTTGTTTTAGGCAAATGAACTTAATATTTCCGAAGATGTTATTAAAATTTTAAACAACTATAACATAATTATTCGCTGCTTCTCAGGTCGTAATTCGTATATGTCAAGGTGACAGTTGACACTAGAAAATTTACATAAGACCAGAGAGAATTTAAAATTGTAAAGAAGGCGTTTCATTGTTAAAATATTATGAAGAATCCTTGGCCAACTCAATAATACAACAGGGCCTTAGGCAATTTCGTAAACATAAATACTTGATATTATTATTAAAATATCATCGTTCTCTTGTACCAAATTATTAAAACCAAAATAAATTTTAAAATATATTTAATTATTATTTGACATTGGCAAAAACTTACCAACTAACAACACACACAACTGAAAAAGTTAACTTGTAATCTTTATCTGGTCAAAGCAATGAAGAATTTTTGTAAATTGTAATCTCTGAAGTAAGAAGTCTGAGATATTAGCGCCCGGTAAATAAATTAGATTTTTAAATCGAGTACTGTTTGTAGTTTTGTAATCATAATGTTCTTTTAAAAACTAAAATGGCGCAGAATCTACAGAAGAAGCCCTCAAAGGGTATTTTAAAATCTACACGTAGTATTGATGGTCAAGACAGTGCGGCTCCAGGCTCAAGTAAAAGGGCGAAGGAACAAAGGTTCGATGAAATAAATATTATGGAAACATTTCATCCTCCCAATAAAGATTACGGACACATGAAAGTGGATGAACCTAAAACTCCCTATTCAGAAACTGTAGACGATAACGCAGAACCGACGGACGAATTGGATGCTAATATATTAGCCGCAAAACTGGCAGCTAGCATGAACAAGCCACCAAAATGTTTAGAATCCTCGGATAGCGACGAAAATGAAACGCCAGAGGAACGCCAACGACGATTGGAGTTTAAGAAGAAAAGAAAAATGCACTACAATGAATTCCAGGTAATAATTATCATTACTTTTTATGTACATTTTACATAAGGAGTGTAGGTCTTTGTTGGACTCTAGAAGCATATGATTTTATGAGTGTTTTTATAGACAAGGTCCTGGACCTAATATTTTAGCAACAACCTATAATCCAAATAGATAGAATAGGTGTTAGCAAATCATGATTCCTTATCTGATATATATTATATAATTCTACTACTAATTACATTTAATTAATTTCTAGACTTTATTTCCCTCATTAATTTCTATATATCTACTATTATGATTTATTAAAGTTTTATCAGAAATGCTCATTATATTTACTGATAAAGCATAATATAGATAAAATGAATACTAAAGATATGTGTACATTATAATTATGACCTGTGTTATGTAGTCGCACAGTGTATGTATGGCCTTCTGTACAATTAACACTTCAGCTTTAGAAACATCAACACTACTAGATAATCAAGATTCTTTGTAAACTGTTACTTATAGAACTGGTTTGTTTTTTTATTTTATGGCTTTTAGCTGCAGTCACCCATGATATTTTTAATATTTTAATTTACATTTGTGACATATTTATGCATCAAAAATATGTTGAACTATATAAATAGAAGTTTTATTAGTAACTAGGGTTCGCACCTCTCCCAGAATTCCCGGAGTCGCCCATATTTAAGTTCTGAAAATTAAAATTCCCATCTCCTAGAAGGAATTTAAAATATACAAAAATTCTCCTGAAATAACAAGTTGTTCAAAAGTAACAAAAGGCATTGTCGAATTGAAAAGGAAACAAATTATTCAATGAAGAACATGTCCAGGTGGAAACTAAAGCTTTTAAGGGTTCCGTAGTAAACAAAGAACCCTTATAATTTCGTCTTGTCCGCCTATCTTTCCCCGGTTACGGTTACGGTTAAAAAACCGGCCAAGTGCGAGTCCGACTCGCACACTGAGGGTTCCATACATAATGCATGATTTCAATTATTGTATCTTTACGCCTGCCGTTTAAGTTGACAAACTTATATAAGCGGTTGCTCACACACATTTAGTAGGCAACGAATTACAGTTATAAGTTGATAATGAGTTTTCCAATGATCTACATATAATTTACTACTTTTCAGATTTATTCCTATATATGTGCTATAAGTTCTTACTTCTTTTCAAATTTCACAACTCCAGGGCAACGGGAAGTACCCGATAATTTTTGGTTTTCGACAAAGTACGTTTTCATACAAAATTCGTGCATAAAGGCTATAACTTTTTATTGCGTTAACTTAGAAGTGTGATTTTTTCAAGGCATCAAGATTCAAGACGTAACTGACCTCCGTATTTGACAAAAATTAAAATTTCAGCTTAATCCCTTCAAGCGTTTTAGAGAAAAAGGTCTTGACAGACGGACAACAAAGCGATCCTATAAGGGTTCCGTTTTTTCTCTTTGAGATACGGAACCCTAAAAAATATGTAAAATGGGGGTATTTTGTGTGTCCATTAACACATCGTGTGAGGTATTGTTGAATAGGTGTTTGTGTGGAAATG
This sequence comes from Calycopis cecrops, assembly GCA_001625245.1. Lineage (NCBI taxonomy): Eukaryota > Metazoa > Arthropoda > Insecta > Lepidoptera > Lycaenidae > Calycopis > Calycopis cecrops. The sequence continues at coordinate 122,151 of LUGF01042375.1, forward strand.
AAATTGAATTTGAGAACACCATTTTTTGAGTAAGAAATCCGTTTCTGAAATATATGGTTTTAAAATACAATTTTTGTTCGAGTTAAGTGTCGCCCCCTCTCCCTTCTATATTCCCAATGGTTCTTTTCTCCCGGATTTAGACAGCCAAGAGGTAACCTATCAGTAATATATGTAATTCATTTAAAAATAGTCTTATCCAGATGATCATTTATGATAAATAATGTTAAATTACATATAAGGCTAAGTTATATATAAGTTATGTAATGTGTAATCTTGATCCGTTGTCTGTTTCTGTACCTGTTAAATAAAAATAAAATAAAAATATGTGTTATACATATAACTGTTTTTTTTTTATTTTAGGCCCTTAAGCTTGCAAGACAGTTAATGGCTCAAGATGAGGAGGATGAACAAGAAACAGGAGGAACATCAAATACTTGACTGCATTCTGCTGTACATAACATCACACTTAGTTGATAGAGCTCGTGAGTTCAAGAGGTAAATAAACATATTATGTATATGTATACTCTTATATCGGTTTCTATTTATAATTATGTATTATATTGAAATAAATACTAGAAATTAGTAGAATCTTAAACCTGATGAATTTGTTATGAAATTAATTCAGCAAAGTGACAAATGCACAACTTTATTCACTTAATAAAAAGTAGATGAAGCAAACATTTTGGCTTCCTAGGTCATTGTGGAAACAAAAAAGAAGACTCCTTCATAGGCTTAAGACTACCAGCACCCATAGACGTCCACATAGATGTGTTGCCCTCCTTACTCCTCCCACCTCCATGGGCCACCGGCTTCCTACACACCACACGAAGCGCTCAGCACAATTGTCACTTTATGCCGGTCTCGTGTAAGCGAGAGGTACCTCCCTGGTCCAATTCGGCTGCATGCAAGCATGCAGTGTGGCGCTACCTCTTACAAAATCTTCTAGATGTTTTGTTATATTTAATTGATGAGTCCAACAGTGGAGATATAAATGCTGACAATGATGATCTTATTATGTTTCGAGTTGTGATTAAAAATATGGTTATTTATATAAGTACATAAATGATGTATTAATATACTATGTGGATTAGGATCATGTAACTATATTGCAGCTGAATTAGGCCGATATAAACAAGAAAGTAGCTTGCTATTATGATATCATCGCAAACTAAAAGTATGTTGTTGAGATCGTGAGGTTTGTGAATTGGAAGAGGTGGCCCTTTGGAAGGGAAGAGCGAAAGCAACACATCTACAAACTAATTATGAAGATGTTTTAAATGTTGGTACTTATCAAAGTGATGGCTTTCTCTCTCACATGACTAGCATTACAACATATTTTAATATGGATTTTTTCTATTTTTCAGGGTATGATTTAACATGCTCGAGTATCAGACAATATTATGTTAGAGCAAGTTGTTGATTATAAATATATATAGTAGCACTAGGTGTTCCTTCAATTGGCTGTTGAGAAAATTTTAATACATGAAATACCTATTCAAAGCTTTATGAATGTTTGACAGTCATTAAACAAATGTTTTATTTACTTACATATAAATATAATTTTACAAACATAATCAAATATTAAGTTTTTATTTACTATTAACAAGACAGTTCCTTTTTGATTGCCATATTAAAAATATAATCTGCTGTTAGTGGTACCGGATATCAATTCTATTTTGGCATTCCTTTTTACAGATTATAGTAATTATATTGTCAATCCATATATTAATAAAAAATTATTTAAATCTTGTACATCTAAGTAAAAATATGTATTTGATTATTTGCCTGATTTATACTGTAATAAAATTGTTTTTTTATTCGTAATTTATATTTATATTCAATTTAAAAAATATGGGATTCTTTTATAAAAATAGCTTGATCATGATATACAATTCATTAATAATACCCACGTACTCAATTTATTACTTGAATAATGCGCATATGAATTATATTTAAAATGTTAAATTTTTTAAATGGTGCTACAGATGTAAAACATATTATTAAGATATTTATTAGTAGCACTGTCAAAATTAAGATCTGTGTTTTGACATTGAACGTTGAATTTTTAATACACCAGAAACCTCTTCAGAATAGATAGAGAAAGCTTGCTCTGTTTTTTTTAGTTTATGACCTTTTTCCATACATCATTAAATATTAATATGAAAAGCCTACTTGAATATTGTAAATTCTAGGCACTTATGAAACAGCAGCTAAAAGCGAGCGGCGCTTGCGCCTTTGAAAATGCGAATGGCACGGCAGTAGATTAAAAACATTCAAAGTCAATTTTTATTATTAACGAGTATGTCGAAAGATGTCTAAGATTTTAGCTATCCATTCCTATGAGCTTACTGGGGTTTAAAAAATAAATCTGTATATAGGGCATGTAACTCTTTTAGGAGTATTGGAAATAAGTAATGTCGTTTATGTAAGGGAGCGTTCAAGTATTGCTTAACGCAATTTTTGGAGATTTTGACCCTCCCCCCTCCACCGTAACGCGCCGTAACTTTGCTTTGTAGCCCACCCCCCTCCAAAAACGTTACATAACACACAACACAGCATATTTTTACATAAATAGAGCAAAATAGGTCTCATTTGTATAAGGGTCAATTCACACCAAAAGCGCGGCGAAGCGCAGCGAAGCGAAGCGCAGTTTATGCGTCATATGAATTTCAACTTTATAATAATTACTATAATACTTATTATCGCATGAGAAACTCGAACGAGTCGCGCGGATTCCCGCGACTGCGCGAGGATTCGCTGGAATCCGCGCGGAAGTCGCGAGATAATAAGTACTACAGTAATGAAAATAAAGTTTAAATTTATATGACACTGAAAGTGCGCTCCGTTTTGCTGCGCTTCGCCGCGCTTTTGGTGTGAATTGAGCCTAATATTGCCGACTTGGGATATTTTATTTTAATTTAAAGAAAAAACAATATTACGTAATGCGTTGTTCGGAACACCCCTCCCGCCCCTGTAACATATCGTCACGTTTTACCAGACAATTTGCGTTACGTAATACTTGAACGCTCCGTAACCTTCAAATAATTTGTTTGTAGTAGCTCTAAATTAATTAATATCTGATTTATTTATCTTATAATTAATTTTACTACAACTCGGTGTGTATGTGCCCTAGTGTAGACGTATTTCGTTTCATTTGCACTCTAGAACAATAAAACGTGGGAGATCCATTGTGTTAACAGTCAGCAGCTCGCTGTATGCTACAATATTCATTTGACCTTGTATATAAATAAATACAATTGTTTGTGCTTATTGTGTTGAACGTTTCTATGATTGTATTCATTTGTCTTATAAAATTAGGCTGTATATATATGTGTTTCCATATAATATTGTAATAAAATCAACATCTATAGAATGTCGTTAGTTATTTACTATAGTAATGTAACACTTTTGAAGTAGATACTACTATTAATATCTCGTAATATTCGCACAAGATACACCTATTAAATTGTGTGATATATAATGAAAAAATATTAATTTTGCTCTCGGCATGTTAGGACATTAATGGTAATTCAAATTGGTATTTATAACATTTATTGCCCTTTGGATATATATATCTTTAAACACCAGCAACGCTTTCCTGTGAGGCATGCCATGCGCGTGGCCAAAACGTGTACTAATTTTGCGAAATAGAAGAAATATTAGGGTCGTCATAACAATTAAACGCGATTGTTAAACTATCCTACATAATTAAATGTTGTTAAATAAATCACTAAAAGCCTGTGCAGACGAGGGAGATTTCTCCGTGGCGGAGAAAAAAGTAAGTACGCTCCGCGAATAAAAAGTCCGCCGCGGATTTACTGCAAACTCAACGCACACGGTGTGCGATCGTTTGATACAAACGTCCACGCGGACTAAAGTCCACCGTGTGCGTTGCTTCGCCTAGTCTAATAGAGTTCTATTATTTTCGGGGACTCCCCCGTAGAGTGCAGTCCGCTCTCTGCATGTCCTCGGTTATTCGGGGGACTTTTTGTACGCGGTACTTTTAATCCCTCGTTTCTGTGACTCCATACCATGTAAGCGTTCGATTTTAGTGGACAAAAAAGTCCGCGGACAAAAATACCTCCCCTGCGCAGGCTAAAACTCTAAATATAGCATTGTTCTTATTTTACAGACATTTCGAAGATCATTGTCATGACATATTTTGTCTTCTTGATGCCTTACGAGACTGATACTGTTAAAATTACACATACTAGTCTTGTTATTTTAATGTAATAATGTGAATAAATTATCCTACGTAACTAAAATGGAAATATTTATTGTTTAACGAAACTAGACTGGTAACATAGTGCTATGGATACGTAGTACTCCTACATACACAGTTTGAAGTATATTGTGTTTCTTAAGTCATGTTGGTTAGTTTTATTATAAATATCATAAGTTGCGAATAGCCGAGATTATAATAAACTAGTCACACGGATACATTTATGGGCTACTATAGTTCTGTTATATTATCGCTGCATAAAAGACAATAAATAATTATCAGGTTAGGGTTGTGCAATAGCGGCGGAGACGCAATGCCGTTATCGATAAAACCTTATGGATTATAAAATGACTTTTCGACATCAATATACACAGAACTGCTCCTGTCCTTAAGGGCCGTGCGTAGGAAAGAGCGAAACACCCGAGTCTACAGCGATATATTATTTAATAACAGAACTATACTACTTACGTTTCCATAGAGAATAGGGTGCCAAATTTGACAATTATATTAAAATAAAAAGGGCTTCCTGTACTGAATTTGTAATTTTTGATTTATCTACAATTAATTATATTAAGTTTTCTTACGCATTTATTGAAATGGAGTTAATACATAATAAAACGGGCTACTCGGTTCTATGTTATTAATTTCGTATACATGTAAAATTTATTGAATTTTCTCTAAAGCAATGCGAAATTTAATTTATTTATCATCGAAAATTAAAAAAAAACTGAACAAATGTACCTAATGTATACTACGCAAACACTTGGATAGTAATTTAGATTAGATATAATATCTATTGTTACAACTTGTGTCTAACTTTTATTGAATTATGATAACGAATTTAGCTAAAAATGGCGGGGACAAATATATTTTCGTAAACCATAGATAATAGGCAAAGGGATTATTATAAAATAAAACGTACATTATATTCAATAAAATTACATAACTTCTGTGTATTAGAAATAGATCACCTTTTATTACAATAAGTGTTACGAATGTCTTTCTTAGGGTGTGTGCAGATTGATGAAATTTAATATTTTGTCTTGTATTCAATGTTCGCTGCAAGGGTAACGCGTTGCGCTCGCATTCACTACAAACCTCCCTGCTGATGTTCTGTAGCCAGCTTGTAATTTTCGTAGCGTCCACATGAAATGCACAGTTCGCGCAACACGTTCGGACCATGGGCGCCGGCGGCGGTGTGTAAGCCTGTCGGGAAAGAAAGTGGCAATTGAAAAACTCTGTATCTGTCATTTTCAGACAGATCGTAGTACTTAATACTCGCAACTCTGTTATCCACATTCTATACATGTTTACTTCTATATTTTATATTGGTTAATATTATGTATAGATGCAGATGCACCTCCCTGAAAATAATCCTGGCGGCGCCCATGGTTCGGACTATGAGATATTATTACATATTGTATTCCATTCATTACACATTGCAGCAGTGTGTACATTCTCTTATGTTACACTACACGTCATATACATATATATCTTCAGTCTATACGCACCATAAGCAAAGGCAATGGCTTCATAGGCAGTGCTATATTACCATGCTGCTTTATTACGGAAAGCCAAATTGGCGTAAACAAGACAAAAATAGGTGTTATTAAGAATTTTTATCTACACTAATGTGGTAACATTCTACTTATGTTTTCAATACTTGACTTATAATAACTACTGTTATAGCTCAGACAACAAAAAACTCAATTTTAGCAATTTGACATGATGTTATAATATCCAAATCGTAAAATCTCATTATAACACTGTGTGAGAGGGAGAGCTATGTCAAAATCCTTAACAGCGCGCGCTTGCTCCTGATTGGCCCTGCGCGCGCTGCAGCTGCGCTCTCATTGGTTAGATTTTAATGGCGGCGAGTTCGCTGTGACAATACACGTAGGCATGAATTTAATGTTTCGCAATATTTTATTAATTGATTAATTGCATTAGTGAAGATAAAGTAGTGTATGCAACTGCATATAACACGGGTATTAAAACACTATTGTGTTACTATTTTGAAACTCGCTCCGCTCGTTTAAAAAACTCTCACACGAGTTTTAATACCCTTCATTATACGACAGTTGCATAAACTACTATTATTAATATTTTGATTACTTATAATATAGTCACTAGTCGTACAAGCACTAGAAAATTAAGACACTAACACATATTATACTTGAAAAGTTGCAGTAATTGTTTATAACAGAAGTTTTATTGTAATGTGTTTTTATTATGGACTAGATGGCTTTATTACATATTTAGATGGCTAATTTTTCGTTATTTATTATTCTATTTATTTAAAACAAAGCTACAAGTCAAAAAATGCATTTGGCTGTATTTGTAATATAGTATAGTACCTAATATCATAACAATAAAATCTTAAATATATTTACATATATCGTTTTTATGTATTAATTCCTGTTTTAAATGACATTTGTAATCTTTAAATGTTTGGATTTATAAGAAAATCTCGAAATTTAGTAAAATTTAAAGTTTTAGATACAAAAACTAATTATATATCTGAATTTGAAGACCTAATTTGTTCAACTCCGACGTCTCCAATCCATGGGCCCAGCCAGAGCTTAATCCGGTGCTGGCCCTTATCCAATTCTTATCCTGGTCCAATTCTTATAAAACAATATCTACAGAAAAAAATTGAATCGGACATTAATTGTAATTAAACAAAATCTATATCTATACAAGGTAGATACAAGCGACAGTCATTAAATGAAACCACATATTTAGTGTATTATTTTCAGGCTACACACCAAAAATCAGATCAGCAGTAGAGCAGTAGTTTAGCCTCAGGAATTTTTTAAAGTTTTTTCTCACTTCGTACACGCTGTATTGCAGCTGATCGCCGACTAGGACTGGCCGGGGTCGCGACTCGCGTACGAGGTTGCCGTTCGCTGTACGAGACGTTACAAAGTATGTTTATATTTTTTCGCTGTTTAATTGTCGTTTCATATACTTATCGTAAACTTATTTTTAATAGTTTCGGATTAACTGTAGGCACTTTTAGTACATGTGGTTTAATTCAATGCCTCTCGCATGTATCAACCTTGTATATATAAATCAATTGCTATTCGTTAGACACGCTAAAACTCGAAAACGGCTAAACTGATTTGGTTAATTTTGGTTTTGAATTCATCGTGGAAGTCCAGGGAAGGTTTAAAATGTGAGATATAAAATAAAACAAATAATTTGAATGGTAAAAACAACAATTTCGTTTTATATATAATTAAATTTCTGAACTCAATCATATTTGACAACCAATAGTAGTATAGGTATTTATAGTGCATACTTCCACCAACTATACATATAGCTAAGACTTACATAATAATATATCAGTTAATAATAGCTGTTTGTTTATCAGTTGAATAAATGTTTTAAATTTTTCAATTTACTGTAAACCAAAGAATAGTTATCCTCTTCTATGACGGTCGATAACTCCGGTACCCCGTCTCGAGCTCTTGACGACCGTCAGGATTTATTTTTTGTATAATTAAATATCTATACATATAATAAAACTGTAGAATATTTTTGTCTGTCTTGTTTGTTGTATGGTTTTCACGCAAAAACGACTGGATGGATTTTGATAAAACTTTGTTATATAGCTATTATTACATATCTTCGGTTACATATCAATAATTATAATTCCGCAGTCGGTACCTCCACTTGAAAAATATAGTTCATCAGTCTATTGTAGGGTAAAGTAACA
>LUGF01042375.1:130114-142702 GCA_001625245.1 Calycopis cecrops
CTTCTTGCATGCAGAGATGCAGCTTAGCTATAGCATCCTCTACCCATCCTTTGAATCAGCAGACGGTGGCGTGGATTAGAACAACTAGCGTGTCCAATTCGCTTAAGTTAGTGACATGCTCCGTTGGAGTACTGGGACCAGGAATCAGAATAGGAACCTGACCCATTGCACTGTTGACCACATTGCAGTTTGTGTGTGGTGGTTCAGAGGCAGCCGGGCAGTCCCCAAGGATGAGAATTTTTACTAAAGCCAGCCTGTCGCTGGAGGGATCCTGTTGCCTGTTGATCAAATACCCTCCAATTATAGCAGCTGAAGCACCCGTAGGGGTTTAGCCGGTATTGCATCCTAAAGTATCGAGTCCATAGGCCACCCGGGGTCCTAGGTAACATACGTAAATGTATTCCCCTGCGTCAACAAAAAAAGGGTACAGTAAAGGTTTAACAATTTGACTATATAAAATTACACGTTACCATGACAACATTTTTTACCATTATGACAAGACAACGCCTGTCGGGTCAGCTGTTCTTTTCAGGACCGCTTCTTGTTTCACGACGTCGCTAAAACAGTTCTTTTCAGAACTATGTGATTCACATTTCATTCGAACACGAACATTATGACTTGTGGTAATCTTTTTGGTAATCTTCATGGTAATCTTCTTGGTAATCTTAGTGTAAAAGTGAAAGTGGTGTTTTGGTGGTAATACTTAATAGTTCTGCTAATGTACGTCGGTTGGAGTCTTCACTTGCTAGTAAGTATATCTTCAGGTGGTATATAAGCAGGAACTTGGCGCGTAGATATTTAGCGTAAGTTTTGAAGTGCTTCTATATTATGTAGATAGGTAGGTAGCTACAAGATAATGATTAGTACACACACAACAATATATTAAACAATAAACAAAAATACAGTAATACTGTAGTTTACAGTTATGATAATTTTAGAAAATGTACATAATATTGTTATTAAAAATCTGGGCGGCAATTAGCCATGCAAAAAGGTATATACTCGGCTTCTGTTAAGATAATTAAAAAAGAACTAAACCCTAACACCGATTTTCAGGAACGCCTGAATTATTTTATTTTATTTTGGCGGTAGTGGGCGGTAAACACACTAACAAATAAATTACAATATGCAGAGGAGCAAGTATAAAACAATAATTATGTTAGATACATACGAAAAATAAGATCACATTAAACATACAATAGTATTAGACTACCTATCTAGACATACATACTTGTTTATTTATGTTTTGGGGGGACTGCTATATGGACTGCCACGCTAACTTGTGGCTGAAATGTGAACCAAATTCTAGCAAATTTTCGTATGTAGGTACTGTAGACAGAGAAAAGAACACCCCATCTGTCCTGGTCGCTCAAGTAACGATGTCTAAGATTAAAAATACAAGGGGTAAAGGCTTAAAACTGCACATTTTGAATATGAGAATACAAAAACTGCACACTTCTAGAATTTTTGTAAAAAATGTTTGAAAATTGATGCATTTGGGCATACAGAAAATGCGTGTATCTTGGATAATATTGTATATTAAAAAAATCCCAAGGTATAGAAAAACTGCACATTAACCAAAAAACTGCACGTCCCTCATATTTTTGCTAGTAATTCATTATTTTGCAAAATAAAACAGAAACATCAACTTCTGGAATCAATTTATGGCTTGGCTACACGGGACTTGATGACTAAGTCCATGGTGACCTGGACTTGTGACCGTGGCCTTGCAGTTCACAATTCATGTGTGACACAATATATGTTGATTTTTCTGTTCAAAATAATTGATTACCAGCGAAAATTTGATGGGTGTGCAGTTTTTTCGGTAAATGTGTAGTTTTTCTATACCTTGGGATTTACACTACTCTACTCTTACTAATTAATGGGAGAGATGCATCTTGATAATGGTATTAAAATAGCTACTTACCATCGTGGCTAAAGGGACCAGGTCCCCTCGTCCGACATAATAATAATTTTTCTTTTTAGCTACTTATTTTGAAATCATTTTGAAGTTGCACCTGACTCACCTCAGGGTAAGAGCTCCCCTCTTCCCCCTCTAAAACATGCCTAGACCATCACCTGACCTATCTTCTACAATCGATAAAGCTGATTAGATTTCCTTTAGCATAGAGCTAGTATAAAATAAGTTTTAGTAAAAGGTAGTGCCACAACACAATGCATGCTTGCATCAAGCCGAATTGGATCAGCACGACCGGGGAGGTACCTCTCGCTTACACGAGACCGGCGTGAAGTGACAGCTGTGTTGTCGTGTTTCGTGCGGTCTATAAGTAGCCAGTGGCCTATGTAAGGTAAGAGGAGAAAGGCAGGCAGCGCATCTGTGTCTACACGGATGTCTATGGGCGTTGGTAGTCATGAAAATGGCTCCGACTGCTCGTTTGCCCCCCCCTATACCATAAAAAAAAAAGTAGCAATTTAAAACGCATAATAGCACCCGCGGTTAATTGAATTTCTAACAAGTGTACAGCGAGTGGACCAATGGCCAATACGTTCACACACAAATTAAATGTTTCTTTCTACGAAGATTAATATTTTGACTGAATTAATAAATTAATAAATATTTTTTTAATCGTCTCTAATTTGAGTTTATCAGTGTGGTATCCTACAACAGGACATTTTAAATTACATACGGTACTTAAAAAAAATCTAAACAGATTAGAGGATAAATATATGACGTTAAACAACGAAAACTCTGTGAAAATATATCCATGCAAAGAGAATATAAATAATAAATAAGTCATAATAAAATAATAGTAAGATATTTTATCCGAGTAACTATAATAAAATTGTTTAAAAAACTATCTATTTTATCATAGATAATTAATTTTTTATAGTCTATGGTTTTTTTAAGCTGTGCTCTCATTGTGTTGTTGACTGTTGTATTTGTTTGAAAAAAAAACGTCGTCTTGACGACAGATTTGATGAAATTTGTGTGAATTATTTAAATTGAAAATAATATGAATTTGCTATATTATGGATGAAGTCTGTAAAAATGTACAAGAAACACCAGAAACAACGGTAAGAACGTATTATTTATGTTATAATATTGAAGTAGAATTTGAAAAATGTATATCTATCTGATCTTGAAATGTTTAAACAATTTACCTTGATTTTTATAGTGTTCATTAAATATATTCTTAGAAAATAGGTCGGAATACAACATTCAGCAACAGCTTAAAATGTTCCGATAAGAATCTTTAGATCTGCCCTAATTTATTTTTACCTTAATGTATATTTTTAGAATGTCCTTCCGGATGTTGTACACACAGAGCAGGCTACCGTTGTCAATGTTGCAGAAGATGCTAATGAAGCCCAAATAAATGACGATCAAAGTGAAAAAGATGAAGTCCCTAGTGATCAAACTTCGATATCTGAAGATATTGCGGCCAAAATAGAATATTCCGTTACTGAATCCGATGCTGAGCCGTCCGAATCAAAAAAATCTCCTAGAAGTCATACCTTTAGTCTACATTTATCAAACGATGAGGAACCTATTTCAAGAGAGAGTGAAACAAACAGAAGTAGTGACCATTCCGAGGTGCGTGATCCTTCCAGTGAACACACGCATAATGCAATGGACAATATTTTAAGTATACACAAGCCAGGGACCAGTACAGTAAGCCCAAGTCTCTTAGACCCTAGCCAACAGTCCTGGAATGCATCTGATGTGCATATTAGTGAAGAAAGTCCAGTTGTGTTAGCATTGTCTTCCGATGTATCAGCCAGAGATGTTTCCAAACCCAAGTCACTCTCTCCAAAACCAACTGATACCCCTGTTCAATCCCCACATAGTGTATATCTGGACTCACTGAATGAGTCTCATAGTGAGAAATCTGACAAACAGGACAGTTTAACAAATGAAGATCAAGAATACCATGAGAAACATAACTCTAGTTCTGAAGAAATAATTAAATTGGACATTAGGGGTCAAGCAGCACCAAAATTTCAGTTTGAAACACAAAAAATCATATTTGGTCCACCCCCCGAAAACTCTAACATAATTGATCCGAGTATAGAGCAAATACCAATTATTACAAACTTGCTATCACCATGCATGTTGACTACGAATGATAACATACAATTCCAAGAAGTATTTGCGACCAACACCTTATCTGCTGTAGACGTACCTGACAAATCTATCACACCTCCTAGCACGGGTAGTTCTAAAATTGAACAAGATGTCTTGGTTGAAGAAATACTTGTAGAAGATATCACGAGGGAAGATACTGATAGACATTACCAAGATACGCCGAAGACCTTTGTTGCTGATGAAAATATATCTTTCTCTACTTTAAGCACAGATTACAAGACAATATGTGAAGAATATAATGGGAAGGTAGTTTTAGTCTCTGTTCTCTATTGCACCTGTGTGCTGCATTGCATGTTAACAATAATTTATCTCACTCTTACTGCATGGTATGTTTTATTTCGCATCATAATTAAAAATGCCTATGGATGTCAAAAATTGATTCTTTGTGTATGTTTGCTGTGTACTTTCAATTTAAAACACAATTTGAAAAATCAGTTTTGTTTTATTATTTTGTCAGATATTCCAAATTTGTATACTATAAAAATATTGATTTTTAAGCAATATTATTAAGTATATAGAAACTTTTTAGTTGTTTTAATTTTATTATATTTTAATTTGACAAATACATCCAGAAGGTGTCAAATTGTCACATTTGATTTGTTTACATGGTGTTTGTTATTAAGTTTATCTTGCATTACTTGTTTTGTTATATACATTTACGGCATGTATAAAAAAATTCACTATATATGCTTTGTATGTCATATACTTTATCAGCTTCCAATCTGTCTTTCAGCTTTTGCACTTGGAAGAAGCTATCATTGAGCGTGATAAACTTGTTGAAGAACTAAAGGTCTCATTACAGAAAACACGCAACGAACGAAACAGTTTTGAGGAAGAAAATAAGCATCTCATTAACGATATGCAAAATCTACAACACATAATTGGTGAAAGGCCAATCTCAGAGCATGATACAATCAAAGGACAGCTTTCGGATTTCATCAAATACAACAGTATGGTAAAAGATGACAGTACCAGGTTCTATTCGGCATTGATGAGCAGTAGCACCTCATTACAGAGTTCAAACGGCGAGAAGGATATTGACCGAGAGGAGATTACTGTTGATCACTCAAGATCTGATTTAAGATCTTCATTAACACCTGACGAACTGGAAATTGGTTTAGAAAATAAACTGAGTACAATACTTAATAGGTTTAGTGTAAATATAGAAGAGACACATAGAAATGCTTTAAAGGAGTACTTAATTCAAATGATAATAGAAGATAATGAGAAATTGAGAGCAGATTGTGATATAAAGATCAAAAAACTAGAAGGACAAATGAAACAAGAAGCTAATGAAAATACTGTTAAGGTTAATCAATTGAGAGAGTTGTTGTCGACAGTGAAGTCTGGATCTGCAGACATCGACAAGCTGAGGGACGAACTGAACCTGAAACACGAAGATGATATGAATGATTTGAAAAAATATTACGTCAAGAAATGTGCAGATGTGGAGAAAAAGTATGGAACCTTGATTACTATATAGACAAAATATGTATACAAATAATTTCTCACTTTATTGAATCTATTTTGTATATTTTTATAATTTGTATTTTGTTTTTTACGCTACTCAGGCTAAAGCAAAGAAGGTAAGTTAAATAATTATTTATAGTTTAATAGCAGACAGCTTATTAATAAGTTACATAATATTTATAATGCTAAAGCAATTGATCTTAGATTTAATGAGAAATTGTATGCTGTTCTAATGTTATCAAACAATGTTAAAAAAATCTTAATAGCATGATAACTTTGTTAGATATCCAGGGAGCTTTCCTATCTGCTCTTCTATTGTGACCACATTTGGGATGATGACTTTTGCCAACCATTGACCAGGAAAAACATTTTCTGTTCTGGTTGGATAAGATCTTACTAAGATTGGCATTCATTGTTGGCCTATGTGGAGTGCTGCATGGGTATAGATATATTTGTTTTCTTTTTATAGCATAGGAGGCAAACAAGCAGTTGGGTCACCTGATGTACAATAAGATTAGTGGTGGATAGAAATGTATTGTTTAAATCTGATATGATATCTTACATCTGGGCTACTGTAGCATGCAGCCAACAAGAATAACCAACTACACTGGCTCTATGCCAAAAGAAATGCAATAGCGACTATTTCATAAATCACTAAGGAGTGTTCACAAATGCATAAATGCACTTTACATTATGTAATGCATTAGTGAAAGCTTCAGTATTTTATTTTAGAGTGCCAGCAATTATTGATATACCTATATACATATAGGATGCCTACTCATTATTAACATACTTACCGTAATATTACGAAAATACTCTCATCGTAACTATGGATTTTGTTCACGTAGAACATCTTTTGGCTTCAACTGGCATAAAATTGATGAAAACTACTAGGTGCAACATAGAATATACCACACATACCCAGATATGGCTACCACGACTGACCAGGGTTGTAATTTTTACAAATTACTGTCACAAGCATGCCTTCACATTTCGTGTTGCGAGAAGGGGTAATTGAGCAAAGCATTTGTATTTGTTCCTGTTATAAGTATTATTTTATGGCAAAGTGTGCAAATATATGTTAATATCTAATTATGCAGACGATTTCCAATGGAGCATCGGCTACTAACAAATCTCGTGCGAGCGAGACGTACCTTGATCTCGATCATGCTGTTATTAGGTTAGGGACGTGCGTCAGATGTTCGGGCGCAAGACCGTTATCGATAAAACTTATGAGTTATTAACACTTATCGATATCAATATACGCAACACTGCTCCTGCCCATAAGGCCTATAACAAAACAGAACTATAGCTCGTACTGTATTTGTGTGGGTGGTGGGTGTGACGCTGAAGGTGCAAGTCCGAGACTGGCGACAATCGCAGGTAACACACACGTTTCTATGAATCTCTATGAAATCGATTCCGAGCGCGGCGGCACTGTGGCCGGCAGCTGCGTCGTCGTTCATAGAGATTCATGTGTCGCCGGCGGCGTGCGGCTGTCGCCCGACTCGGACTTGCACCTTTACGGTATATGTCGGTGGTGGGTGTTGCGCTAACGCTGCGTGCGGTCCGCAGCTTCTCGGAGGGCGTGCTGCGCAGTCGCTCGTGCGTGTCGCCGGAGGAGGGCGCGGGGGACGCGCGGCCGCACTTCCGCTCGCTCACGCTAGAGGTGAGTGCATCCTTATTATGCAAAGTCATTTTTGATGGTTTTTGAACCAAAGCATGTGAATTTGGAATAATCTATAGCACCCATAAGAACGGGTAAATGAATTGTAACGTCAACTATAAAAAAGTTTAATTTTTAATATTCATTAGGTATTACTCTTTCGATTTCGCCCGTAGTAATATACGAGTCGAGTCATTCATAATCTTGTATGAATGTTTCATTAAAAGAGACCATTAGCGAACAAATGAATAAAAAACAATAATAATTTATTAGTGGACTTAATGAGTCCACTAATAAATTTTAGTCGTTTAACGAATTATAATGTATACGCATCCAAGATGTGAGCGGGATTTGAACCTGCGACGTTAGTGTAGCTCGGCATATCCGCCGAGTTGAGCTGCTCTTAGTCTGGCCACTTTCCCCAAGCCTGTCCGGTATGGGCAGCCCTGTCCGGCATAGTCGTAGGGATCATAAGGGAACGCAAAACCTCCATTTAGGGCAGTATAATAGGTGCCACTAATGATATGATACTCATAAAATGTTTATTGCGTAGGTAATCTTCAGTTATCTAGTTGTACTTTGCAGATATCGCACAGCCTTCCCCCGGAGTTCGAGCAGCAGGCGAGGAAGTACGAGCGACAAGTCGAGGAGCTGAGGACGGAACACCTCGCGTATGTGAGCGAGCTGCGAGCGACACACAAAGAGACTGTCAATGCGCTCGAGGAAAAGGTAACAGATTAGTGTTGTATACTATACGTGGCAGATGTCACACCCCCTGCTGTAGCGGCAGGTGAGGAACTACGAGCGATAAGTAGAAGAAGTACGAGCGACACGTCGAGGAGCTGAAGAGCGTAAACCTTGCGTATTATCTGTACATATAAAACTCAAACGTGACATAGCCATCTATCAACGCACAGCCCAAACCACTGGACGGATCAAGCTGAAATTTGACATCCAGGTAGATGTTACGACGTAAGAATCCGCTAAGAAAGGATTTTTAGAAATTCAACCCCAAGGGGGTGAAATAGGGTGTTGAAGTTTATATGGATTTCTTAGAAATTAAACGCGGGTGAAACCGCGGGGCACAGCTAGTGATTATATACGAGCGAGTGGCGACGGACACACAATAGATGCCAAACAGCTCGAGTAAAAGGCATGACAAACTACCAATAACTGTAATCTCAGTGAACATTTTTATAGCAGAGGCCTAACAGCTGCGTTTTAGTAACTACCAACATCCCACTTACTCAGATATCTACTCAGTAAGATATCACGCCGCCGCGTTGATCTAGTGTATCGATAAATGTTCAGCGTGCAGCTAGTTTTATAGTATACTACCTGCGCCTTGCGGTTTCACCAGCGTAAATTTGGATATCGTGAAAAATTATCCCATGGCATAGGCATAGGAATATTTTTTCGGGATAACGGGATAAAAATTCCTGTGTTAATCCAAGTTACCCTCTATGTGTGTGCCAAATTTCATGAAAATCGGTTCAGCAGTTTTTGCGTCAAGGAGTAACAAACAAACATACAAAAAAAACTCTAGTGACTATTGTAAGCTTGCTGGTTATTTACTGTTTTATATCACTGTTATATATTGTCATAATAATATTCTAACTTTTGTTTCTCCTAAAAATAAAATAAATATATAAAGATTACATTATTTAATATTGTCACGTTTCAGATACTACAGCTGAAAGCGCACATACAGACGGCAGACAGCACGGAGCCCAACGAGTATCCCCAGGACATCGACCTCGAGCTGGAGAAGGTCAGTGGGCCCGCGGTCCTTCTTGGTGTCGTGACTTACTTAACGGCTGTACAGGCTCTCGGACATTAGATAAAAGGCATGATAATGTCGTCCTAGCCTGTTTTCGGCTACGGCGGCCGTCAGATGCACAGGATTATAGTGCACAATTGTGTGTGTGACACAAGCTCACTTGCTATGCCCTCATTCTTATATGGGACGTGGGATAAAAGGCATAAGAAACCGGGTAGTGACTACTGGAGGCATACAGGAGATGAGACTCGACCACAACAAGATCACCTCTATCCTACTGAAGAAAACAGTCCATATAAGACAATTTTTAAAACAAACCATTTGTATATACGTTACCAATTCGATCTGTGGTTACATACATATATTATGGTAACCAATACACCATCTGTCAATTTCTGTCATATTCTGTCATAGCACATCTTCTGTCCGGTTGTACTGTATATCCTGTACTTACTAAATATCTGCTATAATGGTGTTTTGTTTTATATAACCATCTAAACCGGTTTCACCGCATCTATCAATATTTTATCAATTCTACATCTAATTGAAGATTTCAAAATTGTCATTTTAATTATTTCAACTACTAAAGAATAATTTATTTTTATACTTGTGAATTAAAATTTTTAATCATTTTATGTATGGCTTATAAAATAAATGATAATAAAAAGAAGATGTATTGATCGATGTGGTGAAATATCCATAAACATGTATAAATGGAACTCATGGTGTCTCATGCACTGGGTCTGGAATTCCTCTCGCCTGGTGCTTACCCTGATGGTGCTACAGGTGTATATACCTACAGGTGCTCTTACAATTAATCTTTGTACATATGTCGATACCTCCTCTGCAAATCACTCAAATTTATACACATCAATAATATTGCAGCTTAGCATTGTAATAGTTAAATAACAATGGTTATTGTTGTTATAATCTGTTATCTAAAGAAGCTTATTCTTCTCTCAAAAGCTGACAACGCATTTGTTAGACCTCTGATGTGTCTGTGCGGAT
Organism: Calycopis cecrops; assembly: GCA_001625245.1. Classification (NCBI taxonomy): domain Eukaryota; kingdom Metazoa; phylum Arthropoda; class Insecta; order Lepidoptera; family Lycaenidae; genus Calycopis; species Calycopis cecrops. The sequence goes on from LUGF01042375.1 coordinate 140,147, forward strand.
GTCTGTGGGCGTTAAGGATCACCTAACATCAGGTGACCCAATTGCTCGTTTACCTCTTATGCTATAAAAAATAAAATTTGAATCCCACTAAGTGCAGCAATACTAACTAACTATTTAAATATTGGTAACATGTTTCTGGGAATGTATTTGTAAATATTCTCTGAATTAATTTAATTCATTTCCAACAACACAGTTAAAGAGCTCTGAATGACTGCTTAAATCTTGACATGTTGGGCTACCACATCTTTAGCACTTACATAATTATTACATTTTTCAAATACATTGGAGGTATCGACACGGAATGTCCACGGTGTCCAATTAACTCGTGTATATAGCACTAATCTGTCTTTCCGCATGCGCCGAATGCGACTAACCGCTCGTGTGTGCCCGTGTGTTACCGCCGCCAGGACGCCAGCTTGCGTGCGCGTGACGAGCGCGTGCGCGCGCACACGCTGAGACAGCTCGGCCGGGAGCTGCAGGTACGTACGCACACATGCATACGTAAACGTTCTCACGTATACATACAAGCAAACGAATACGCGCATACGTAAGCATACTTACTTGTACATGCATACGTAAATGTACTCACGTATACGTACACGCACACGTGCATACGTAAACGTACACAGACTCACATGCATACGTAAACGTACTCACGTATACGTACAGGCACACGCACACGTGCATACGTAAACGTACTCACGTATACATACAAGCAAACGCATACGCGTACACACGCACATGCATACGTAAACGTACACACATATGCGTACATGCACATATTAACATATCCATACATATACACACAGACTTACTACCAATATAATAATTCATTTACGTTCCTCAATCGGCATTTCTGAAAAAAGCCTTTCTTTCTTTTTATACTAAAATTGGTGAAATATATTTTTTCTTTATGGAGCTGTGATGTGTCGTCGTTGTCGACTTCTTTTTTCATTTAATTTCTCGTAGCCTTTTGAAGTAAATAATGAATACCTGTACATTAATTTACGGGTAAATAACTTGTTCATGTTCAGTATCCTAATACATTCTGTGCCATGAAACAAATATTTGGGTCTATGTATTCATTAACATTATGAAACGTTATAAAACTTACAAATTGTCTTTTTTTCTATATTATTTTAAATTATACTGGGTTATTTTTAAAACACTAGCAAGCTAGCAGATTAACTAGCAATCAACATATTTAACAAGAACATTATTTGTTTTACGACTTTTCATACTTCGCTATTTTATATTTTAATACAAAATTATTAATTTTTCACCCGAATATTATAAGTGACCACTATACCCACTGAAATGTTTTTCGATAGCAAGACGGCTAATGGAGGCCAAAACATAAGCAACTTATTTTCAGAGTATTTTCAGTCTGTTTACAATAAAAGACCTCAGATTACCCAAGGGTTTATACAAAACTACAATCCCGGCTCTACTTACATGGATACCGTGTCAACATCTTCTGTTACTATAAGTGAGAGTGAGGTAGAAAAATATTTGAGTTGTATCAATTGCAATAAGGGTAGTGGGCCAGATCTAGTTCCACCAATATTGCTTAAAAACTGTGCTAAAAGTTTGGCTTGTCCCCTCACGCTGATATTTAAGATATCTTTAAGTCAGGGAGTATTTCCAAGCAAATGGAAAATAGCTCACGTCATTCCGATACACAAGACCGGTGCTGCAAAAAATGTCGCTAACTATAGGCCGATATCCATATTATCGTGTTGTGCCAAGGTTTTTGAAGCACATAAACAAAATAAACTTCATTTCTTACTACGAAAGCACATCGATCCTAATCAACACGGTTTCTTACCACGTCGATCAACGACTACAAATCTGATTGGATATGTATCGCATATTAGTGAGGCGTTAGATAATAATTTGGAAGTGCATGCAATTTACACTGACTTCCAAAAAGCTTTTGACTTAGTGAATCACGATCTATTAATTCTAAAATTGAATCATATGGGAATACACGGTTCTCTTCTAAGGTGGTGCGAATCATATTTGAAAAACCGATCTCAGTTAGTTACTCTTTTCGGTTTCAAATCCGATATTAAGACTATTCCATCAGGAGTTCCTCAGGGGTCGCATTTGGGTCCTTTGCTATTTTTAATATATATCAATGATCTCAGCTCTAAGGTGTCCTCAAGTTTCCGTTTTTATGCCGATGACTTGAAAATTTATCGCACCATTTATAATATATCTGATATGACACTACTCCAAAAAGACATTGACAGTATTATAGAATGGTGCAAGGATAATTTGATGGCCCTTAACCACGAGAAATGCATGGTAATTAAATTTACAAGAAAAAAAGCCAGATCTAATTACAAATACTTTGCATTTAACAAACCGCTGACTGAACTAGACGTTATTAAAGATCTCGGAGTGACTTTCGATCGTTCACTTTCTTTTCGCCAACACTTTGACTCAATTGTAAAAAAAGCTTCTAGACTATCAGGTTTTATTTCACGTGAAATTAAATTGTTTGGGGACCCGTATCTATCGATCATCATTTACAACTCGCTCGTTCGAAGT
>LUGF01042375.1:145041-165791 GCA_001625245.1 Calycopis cecrops
TGCCAAGTGTTTCTGGGCCGCCTCATATTCGCGAGCTCATTCACTCGGACACGGCTTCGGGGTGGGGACGGGCATTATCAACATACGCCGTCGGCCGTACTGTGGTTTTTTTTTAAATCTACAATGGGGCAAACAAGCAGTCGGGGCCATTTTCATGACTACCGACGTTTGCGGACATTCGCATAGAGATTATACTGATGCTTTGCCCTTCTTCCTACCCCCGGCTACTTACACACACGAACTGTCACTTTACGCCATTATCGTGTAAGCGAGATGTACCTCCCCGGCCGTGCCGGTTCAATTCGTTTGCGTGCATACATGCAGCGTGGAAGTATCTTTTACCGCGGGGAGCTGCGGTCTGCACGCAGCTTGAGACCGCGGCCTGTGGCGCTCTCTGGGGGAGCTCTACTGATGATGATGATGGTGTTGTTGTTGTTGATGATGATGATGATGGTGATGATGGTGGTGATGATGATGATGATGATGATGATAATGATAATGATAATGATGATGATGATGACCCTTAAAAAGTGCGGCCGTAATTCCCGAATATTTATAAACGTTTAAGTGTAGGACAGTTGGGCATGCGCCAACCATAGGGCTGACGGCGCAAATAGATCAAGGCCTCCCAGTAGCACCGTAACAACTTCACCACAGAGCCAGTGACCGCGTGGAGACGTCACCGAGTGGTGTAGTGACGGAGTGTCGTGATGCAGACTAAAAATATACGTACGAGCAAGTTGTACAAAGAACCACTATTAAACCTTTTTAGTTATATCGCGATCTCTTTCTACTTAACCATTCACCACGACTGTGGCTATAAGGTGACCGAAACGTCGAAAAAACAGAGTTTATAACGTTAAGCGCGTATGAATCCGTTAAGTAGTTTATAAGTGTGTATAAAGTGTTACAGATCAAACATTTAACTTTTAAAAACATAATTATTGTGGTAATTATGTTATAAATTAATATTGTTATATGGTCCAACTTTAAGACTTGATGTGGATGTTTGTGTGTGTTGTTATTGTGATCTTATAAAGTGATGCTGTATCGTATTCAAATTTTTATCCACGTAAGTTGATGACTTAAGTTTACGCGATATTATTCGTCACAATTTTTTTTTTTTTTTTATGATATAGGAGGGCAAACGAGCAGCCGGAGCCATTTTCATGGCTACCGACGCCCACAAACATCCGCATAGAGGCTATACAGATGCGCTGCCTTCCTTTCTCCTCCCACCTCCATGGGCCACCGGCTACTTACACACCGCACGAAACGCGACAGCACAGCTGTCACTTTACGCCAGTCTCGTGTAAGCGAGAGGTACCTCCCCGGTCGTGCCGGCCCAATTCGACTGCATGCAAGCATGCAGTGTGGCACTACCTCTTACTTTACCTTTATATTAGTTATATTGTAATGGTCTAGAACTAGCAGGGATTTTATCCCACCATAGAAAGTCCGTATGAGGTAGTGCCACGCTACATGCATGCATGTAGCCAAATTGGGCCGACACGACTGGAGAAGGACCTCTCGTTTACACGAGACCGGCGTAAAGTCTCAGCTTGCTGTCGCATTTCGAGCGGTGTGTAAGTGGCCGGTGGCCCATGTAGGAGGGGGGAGGGGGAGGAAGGGAGCAACGCATCTGTGTATAAACTATGCGAATGTCTATGGGCGTCGGTAGTCATGAACGTGGCTCCGACTGCTCGTTTGCCCCCTTGTAAATAAAAAAAATCCGCCCGTAACCATGACGCGGAGGAAGGAGGGCAACGCATCTGTTTGCCCTCTTATACTATAAAAATAAATAAAAATATCCACTTATGTTTAGTGCGACCACAAACATCCTGCCACTGGTATTTATTATTTACTAGAAGTGAGTGTTGTATCTCATAAGCGTCCTCATTGTTTTATATCTAAACAGAAAAAACCGCAGTAGACGGAAACTACAATGACTACTGTCGAATTGAGTCCCACAATAACCCAGATATTGTTCTCCGCAAACGGACGGACAGTTTTCGATTTGTTTTTTATGACTGACAAACGAGCAGTAGGAACATTTTGAAGACAATAAACGCCCACATACAAATGTATCATTGTTACGCAGATGCGTTGCCTGCTCCCCTCGTTTGGGCCACCGGAGACTCACAGACCGCACGAAATTATCGTGGCTAAAGGTTCGCCTCTTCCTTACTGGCGGCCCAATTTGGCTGTGTTCAGCAGGGCATTACCTGTTCCCACACGAGTGGATGTGCCAGACGGCGTGGTCAAAAACCGGGGCAGTCATGCGAAAAATGTCATTTGGTTTTGGCGCGAGCCCAATATCGCGGTGTGATGTACTTCGCTCCTCTTTACTGCTGTTAAATCGTTTATGACGTCATAGAGGCACGTTTAGTACGGAACCATATGATGGCGAGCTGTCTTGTACATAAGCCCCCTTATTAATAAACATGGAATAACTATATCCAAGTTATAACCTAGTAATAAACTGACATCTGTCAAATTCCATACTTTTTATGTGTTTTTTATTATGGAATTTGACAGATGTCAGTTTATTACTAGGTTATTCCTTGGATAGAGTTATTCTATGTTTATTAATAAGGGGGAAGGAGACCAGACTGATTCGGGTTCAGTGATGATCTATTTTTAACCTCCCAAAGGCCTATGGAGAGGCGTTGTAAGCTCGAATTCGTTGTTTATGTCTGTGTGTGTGTTTTTTAGTAAAATATTTGGGCTGGGGTAAAAAATACCTACGAAAGAATGTATCAAGATGTAATTTGTATTAATAAAAAGTGGAAATAATATAAAAAAGTATATTATTTTATCAAATATAATATGAATTTCCATCAAGTGACAATACATTCCATCAACTATAATGTATTGATACTTTTTACCGGCTTAAGCATTTTTTATAGTATAAGGGCAGTCTGAGCCATTTTCATGATTACCGGCACCCATAGACATCCGCATAAAGGCTTTACAGATGCGCTGCCCTCCTTTCTCCTCCCACCCCCGTGGGCCACCCGCTACATACACACCGTACGAAACGCGACAGCACAGCCGTCACTTTACGCCGGTTTCGTGTAAGCGAGAGGTGTAACCTCCCTGATCGTCGACCAGCAGTGTGGTGTGTTGTGTGACATTATAATGCTATCTTTATCTAACTCTTTTAGACTTACATTACGTAAATATGCGTAAAAAGTCTAAAATATTTCTTTTATTTTGTTAATCAAAACACCTCTAAACTAAAATCATTAAAAAAGTAAATTAGCCTTACCATAAGAACCCATAATTATACACGTCATTTCGTCAATAGAATATACACAAACATAGTAATTATATCACAAATTGTAAACAAACATATCAACTAATAACCCCGGCCCGTGCTGCACAATACGCGTCGTTGTGCTCCTGAGATAGGGCACACAGTCGCCCGCACCCGCTTGTCGGTAGATACCCCGCGGGCGCTGGGGTCATCTTATCCAGTTCACTGTGAGTCGTGCTGTGTACAATGACAGATATCATTGTGAGTATTTTCTGAGATTTTTATTAATATTTGAGCATTAAACCAAATGGAGACTCAAAGTAAACGTCTGGCAAATTAGGTGGGAACGCGGTTGCCATGTCCTAAGGCGAGGTCCGTGCAGGCGCGCATGCTCAAGGCCTAGAGCCTAGTGACTTAACATAGCTATATCCTATGGCCTCAACAAACGGTGCGGTCGCTTGTCAACATTTCAGAACTTGCTTTATGACCAACTCTGTGTTTATGCTGTAGGCAATATATTAGCTATTCTTCTTAGTCGTCACACTCTTGCCAGAGCGGTCGTGGCCGTCACATCAGGGTTGGTGACACGCTTCACAATCGCCACTCTTCCCGCATCGTTGCCTGTCGTACACTCATGGAGTGAGCGAGCAAGCGCCTACACCTTGTCAGTCCAGCGCATAGGCGATCTATATTAGTTATCTATACTATGAGTATATATATATATATATAGCATTGTGGCTTTTATCTAAGACGCTAAGCGAACGACTTACGTCGATGCCTGTTTGAACCTTGACTTATAGTATGTGGGCACTATAGAGTTATAGACACACCAAGCACATAGACGAGCCATAGGTAACTTACAGCCACATACGTGTGGCACACACACACTTAACAAATTTATACTGTGACTAGCTGTGCCCCGCGGTTTCAACCGCGAAATCCATATAAACTTCAACACCCTATTTCACCCCCTTAGGGGTTGAGTTTCTAAAAATCCTTTCCTTTCAGCGGATGCCTACGTCGTAACATCTACCAGGATGCCAAATTTCAGCTTGATCCGTCCAGTGGTTTGGGCTGTGCGTTGATAGATGGCCATGTCACGTTTGAGTTTTATATATATAGATTAAGATTATTTGTATGTGTGCATCTCCCGCGTGCGTGTGTCGCTCGTGACGTCATGGCTGTAGTGACGTGTGTGTGCGCAGGTGCTGCTGTCGGACCCCGACGCGGACCTGTCCAGCTGGCCGCTGGAGCTGGTGGCGCTGCGGGACAAGATACACGGGGATAAGCGGGAGGCGCAGGACGAGAAGGAGGTAAGTGGATTTTTTACCACACTCCTGATTACTGTATACCTATATTTTTCACAGGAATCCCATCGATGGATGGGTATTTACACAAGTACTTACTACTTGCTGAAGCCCGGAACTTCGTTTACGTGAATTCGTTTTTTTACCGCAGTCGGTTAAATAGAGTGCCAGTGACGTCACAGCGCTCAGGTCTCAACTTATCGCGTTACAACTTAGTAGAACATAAAAAAAAAATCTGTTATGATCAAAATTTTGAAGAGCATGAACTGTTTGTGTGCAGAAAGATAAAGAAGAAAAGTTTAAATAGATTCTTTTTGGCGCCATACTACAGTCGAAAGTTAAAGAAGAAAAATTTAAATAGATTGTTTTTGGCGCCATACTACAGTCGAAAGATAAAGAAGAAAAGTTTAAATAGATTTTTTTTGGCGCCATACTACAGTCGAAAGATAAAGAAGAAAAGTTTAAATACATTTTTTTTGGCGCCATACTACAGTCGAAAGATAAAGAAGAAAAGTTTAAATAGATTTTTTTTGGCGCCATACTACAGTCGAAAGATAAAGAAGAAAAGTTTAAATAGATTTTTTTTGGCGCCATACTACAGTCGAAAGATAAAGAAGAAAAGTTTAAATAAATTTTATTGACGCCATACTACAGTCAATTGAAGTAATTGACAAATAGTTTAGTATAGGTAAAAAACTTAACTAAGTCACCTGTTGTATGTGTGAGTAATGTGTGCGAATAGACATTCTATTTTTGAAATTTGTAAAATATCGTATGGTTTGCAAACTCATTATTTGCATAACTTTCAAGTTTGATTATTCCTGTTCACTTATGATTGATGATGATGATGATGATGTTGTCAATGTCAAGTAATAGTCCGGTCAATATAGACATTTGAAATAACAAAAATTCCCGGAAAGCCAAATTTTGGCGGAGACCTATAGTTTGCCATTACAAATCAAGTTTTAAAAGTCCCCGTCGATCCTATGTGTGCTTAAAAAGTTATTCGAGGTCAAAGGTCCAAATTTGAGGTTTTTTGGGTTTTGCTTGAAAACGGTAAGTTTTATCAAAAAAAACTTCAAATCAAAGTTGTAGATCTTAAAATTATCTACAAAAATGGTATCAATGATTTTTTTCCTAACAGTTACCATTCCTGAGATATCGCGATTCAATCCGATTGAAAACATTTGGAGAATAGTTAAAGGATTTGTTGCCAAAAAAAACGTTTCAATGAATATGGAGTCTATTAAAAATTTAGCAAAGGAAAAAATTAGTAGAATAACGCAGGAAGAATGGAAAAATGTATGCTTACATACAATGAAGGAAGAGCAAAAGTATCAATGTCAAGAATCACAAATGGATGCAATTTCGGAGAGTTTCATTATAAGAGTTTCCTCAGAAGATAATGACAGTGACATTGCTTCTGTACAGTCCACTGATGCAAATGAGGATGACGAAATGGAGAGTGTTTGAGATAAAAAATGTACAGTATGTTATTAATAATAATAATAATAATAATAAAGTTTATTGCTTTAAATAGTACATGTAAACGTTATTAACTTAACTCGCAGAATCCCATACTGAGTCAAGCTCGTATTTAATATTAAATTACATATTATATATTATTATTATATTTATTATTATTTTGCTTGTATTAAATATTTATTTAATTTATTATGTTTATGCGTTTTTTTGCAAACTGTACACAACCACATACAACAGGTGACTTAGTTAAGTTTTTTACCTATAGTAGTTTAGGCTTTTTAAATAATCAATATTTAATTCATCGGGTTTGTTAAATATTATAAACAGCGATAAAATCTGTTAAAGCAGATTAAAAAAATATATTTAATAACCGTTTCATAGGTTCCGAAATCATTGAATAAACGCGAAAGCATATAAATATGACAAAGTGTACTAGCTTCCGCTCGCAGCTTCGCTCGCGTGGATTTCGGACATTATACATAAGGTTAAAACTTCCTCTTGCATCACTATGTACTAAAAAAACCCCATCAAAATCTGTTGCGTAATTTTACAGATCTAAGCATAAAGACACAGACGGCGGAAAGCGACTTTGTTTTATACTATGTAGTGACTAACCGCAAAGGGATTTCTCGGCGTGTCTTGGCAGCTCTAGTGTTCCTGTTAAAACCCACAATAAAGTTTCATATAATAAAGTGGTTGACGAGTGACGGCTAAGTATGGGAATGTGGTGTTTTAGCGAACGTCCGAAATGACGCCGCATAGCGCGCCCATGACTCGCTGACACATATCGACATGGGGTTATAAATACCCGCATACCCACCGACTGACGCGCAACTACTGTTTCGAAGTAAAAGCTTAATCAGTGCCGCTGCCGTTGGGTAGGGATTTTTGAAGTAAATCATTTACGCGCGCTTGACTTGGGGAGCAAGCTGACGAATATGTGACGAGAGCGTTACGAAAAGTGTGATCGGGTGATACGAACGGAAGGTGAGAGGGAGATATAAGTTAGTGAAGACAGAAAGAGAGAGCGTCACGATTCTTATAATACTGTAGGAGCAAGAAAGAGCAGTGCGCGCGCACATTTATTCTCATAGCCAGTTAGTTAAATAGGGTTAGTTTTTGGTCACCGGCCAAAATTTTCGGGTTTGGTTCAGAATCAATTAAATATTCGATTTATGAAATAAAAATATTAAAAAAAATAATTAGATACGATTACTTTGTCCCATGTTGTAAAACATATTTCTTGGTCACCACGTGCACCACACTCGCGAGTGCGACTTACGGAGGCCGACGTCACTGACCTTGAAGTCGATACATTTCGTGTAAGAACAACAAATCGATGTATTTTTAAGGACCATTTCAAATCGATTTTTATTTAACAAAATATTCCAATTAGACGATAAAATTTAAAACACACCCCTGGAATGATGTCTACTTCCTTATTTTAAAATTTGGCCGGTGACCAAAAAATAATCCTGTATTTCGTGTATAAAGTTTTACTTCAGTGGTGTGGTCTAAAACACATTTTTTTTTATAGTATTAGGGGGCAAGCGAGCAATAAGCGTTTTAAGATGTCTACCGACGCCCATGGTATTCCGTATATTCGTTGCGGCGATACGTTGCCCTCCTTTTCTAATCCCTTCCAATGGGCCACCGGCTACTCACAATACACGAAACGAGAACATAGCTGTCACTTTATGGCGGTGTCATGAGAGGTACCTCCGCAATCGTGCCGGTCCGCGCTCGGTGCTGATTGTGACTCCAGTGGTCAATGTGGGGAAAAGAGAACACAACTGCATAGCAATTCGTTCGGTGGTCTCGAAAAGGTCTTGTACGAATTTTTATTGGTGTGGGCAGTCAACAAAACGTTTCTTCGTATTTGCTTCTATTCAATAAAAATACCTGCAGTAAAATAGGTCAGACGGTGCTGATGATGGTTAATATTACAGTTACACTGCACTTGCACTTCATTATGATGTGATTATCACTACCTGCCGCTATACAAGTGGCCAGAACTCTTGTGTTGTTTTAAGCTCGTTGCTTGGCGCTAACAGATTATATTTACGTGCCTTTAGCGTGTGTGGGTGGGGCTGACTTGACGATGAATACCCACTTACGCTATTGCGGGTATCATCAGCGCTGGGTTTGGTGCGGTATCCATACGTGAGGCAACAGGGCCACGGCATGGGTTGTGCAGAACATCCCTAACAATATAAGGGACAGTGTAATGGGGTCAGGGGCGTAGGTACCATCGTATCTGCACCTAAACGAATACTAATAAAAAATTCTCAAAGGACCTCCAAACCAATTTTCATACGGTGACCGCCAGAGCACACTACGTCACTGAATGGGGTAAGATTTCATCTTCGTCCTTTTGCTCCGTGTGGAAACTCCGCTTTTCTCGTCGCTTTTGGAGTAGCAGCCATCTTGGTACAATCAGCTTGTATATGTTTACCTTGGGCTCTGCATAGCGGCTAGCAGATGCTCGTCAGAATCAGACCCAGTGAGCTAAAGCCACCTTCCTAATCCCCTGTTGTCTTCATTACCCCTAACAAACTTGCTCCAGGACAAACCTAATAATCGTAACTATAATACCAGTAACTATAACTGGCAAACAGTTATCATAGCGTACCTCTGTTTATACGGATGTCTGTGGGCGTCTGCGACCACCAAAAGCCCTCATTTGCCCCCCAAATAATAAAAGTACGCACGGCCACCATACGCGCCAGGTTACTGAACTTCTAATTATACCGGCGCGCATTTATTTACTGCGCGCCCGCTAATCAAATGTCGGGCTGGCGGTGGGCCGGGGACGCACTGCTGCAGTTATAGTGCATGACTACACGGAGAGTTGAATAGAATAGAACAGATGCAATAGGATATAGTAGTATTAATACATTTCTATCTTACCAAAGTAAAAAATAAAACACAGCAGGGCGGAATAGAATATATTCAAACTCGCAGCAACATTAATTATTTATATTAATAATAATTCATACAGTTTATAACAAACCGAAGAATCTGTATTGGCTTTCTTTCTAGTTATGTTAAGGTTAAGTAAGAAAAAAAAATCATATAGTATTACAATATTCAATAGTTTCTTAGCATTGAAAACATGTTGCTTGCGGCCGAGTTGAGCTGCTACGGCCGGGGAGGTCCTTTGGCTAGGTCAGGTAATGACTGTCAAGAAGACCAAGTTAATGTAATGCCTGTCGCGATTTATGAGCTTTGTGAAAGTTCGGCAGGCCAATAGAGAGAAGATAAAGGAGGGTAGAACATAACATCCATTCGATTGACTGTTTGTCTGCAAGACTTCAATTGCACTCAGTCAACTTTATAATGACGTCATTCACCGCAATGATGCGACCGTTTTGTGACATATTCAGCTTTCACAAGAAACTGAAGCTAGCTACAGAAAGTAGGTAACTAATAAGTAAATACTACATTTATTATTCCTAGCCGTATTTCGGCTATGGTATATTACGTGTGCGGTCGTATTAATACGATCGCTTTGTGACGGCACCGCTATCGTAAGAAAGCTCTGAGTCTAGTGTACTCCTTACCTTAAAAGTGCGTCGCTGTATCAAGTTGCGGCCGATATCGCCTCGTTAACTCTTAGTTGGTCGGTGGTGTACGTCTTACTGAACCCACCACGTCGTACGCATAAGTGATGGGTCACTAAACTCTAGTCAGATTAAAATCTTTTAATGAACATTTCATTATTAGCTGTGCCCGATTTCACCTGAGTAAAATCTATAAAATTGAAGGAGAGAAAGAAAGATTTTTATCGATTACAATAAAATGGACAGTTTCACATAATATAATATATAACATAACAATAATTTGGTGTAATCAATATAAGTAACCACTCAGCATTTTCATATCATTATGACAAGTACATAATGATATGACGCTGATTTTTAGTGACTCCTCATAAATTTTACTATACTCAGATCATCTTTTCGTAAATCTTATGTAATTTTGTGGTATTCCGAAATCTGTGCAAATATTAACCGAATCCGTCCGACCAAAACAGAAACCGAAAAAAATACATGCATGCAGAGTGGCACTACCTCTTACTAAGAGATGAAGAATTGTCATTTTTCAAATTGAAGATGATATTCTTTCTAAAACATAATAATTAAAATTGTTTCACAGCTATTTACGCAATATGCCATGCGATTCATAAAAACATGCAATCGAATTGAGAACCTCCTTTTGCCACTGTCTAGAATAGAAGTAGAAAGTTTTAGGAAGGTGTTCGACAGTTCGATAGGTGAAAGGCTGACTGTGATGGTTGCGACACCTTGCATCTGCAACGGCTGAGAGCGGCGGATGTGGGGGCATCAAAGCTGCAGATTTCGAGTGTACTTTTAATTTCGCCTGCGGTATACTTGCGTACACAAGTTTTATTATATTTAGTTTATTAGCAGCGGATTTCCGCGACCGTTTTCGATGTTTTTGAAATAAAGATTTTGATTTTCTATAAATATGATGGCACGAGTAGGTATAGCTAAAATTTAATTACCTAAATAGTTTCTGTAGGTACCTAGTGTATATTTTGTACACATAAAAATCAATTCACACGCACTAAATAACCTATATATATAATAACCTATATCTTAAAAAAAATAATAACTTTGTTACGAATCTATATCACAAAAAAGAAAAACGCATTATTTAGATACCGAATAACGCGTGCGGTTTTTGATATTATTTCATTATTGATTGACGATTGACATGTCCACCACACGGGAATCTTTAAAAGACTGCCAAAACGCGGTGGTCTCGACTTAGGCGCCGTATTGTCACCACCTGTTTCATCATCAATCACCACTGTCTGAACCTTCATAGCCTATAAAAATTCCTAATAGTATTTTTAACACTGGCTATAAAATACCATTAATGGCACGCTAATAGGAGAAACCAATTACCGTAAGTGATTTCCAATTTACGTCCAACCACCTGGCGTTACTCACTTTGACTATAAAAATACCGCGGGATGCTTTATGCGTGCGACTGTACATCCTCCTGTATATTACGTGAGCACGACCTACTAATTGATACTGATGCCGAATCACGTTGAGTGTTCTAATGGAAATGTTGCTTGTCGATATATTTGCGTAATACCATCTGGTATGAAGACGGACGCTGTGGTCAGAGATATGGCGCGTCCATTGGTTTGAGTGGATTGATGTAATCCTAATATTATAATAAATGTAATGTAATATTGTGAGGTTGGTTACGCTTTCTCAACTCTCTCACTCAACCGATCATACTGAAACATTGTACACAAATTCCTAGTGGTATTAGAAATAACCTAGGATGCCTTTTATTCAAAAGAAAAATTTAGAATAAAAAAAAATCAAAAAAAATATTGTGGATAAAGATGTAGGTACCTATGCTATTACTTTTTCTTTCTGATAGAGGTGTTGAATTTCAAAATTTCATTTAAAGGACTTCTTTGCGTTCACCCTACTTTTTAAATATCTGACTTGTCGCGACACTATTTTTTCGGCACTCGGAATATCACACAAAAAGTCTGGCGTATCCCGGTGAGTCTGGCAACCCTGTCTCCAGACTCCAGTCACGACCCGCTCGGTGTTATTGTTTCATTAACTGTCCAGTCGGTGGATAGTCGCGCCTTCGCTTCCGTTACATATTGTAAGTCTAGCGTAGATGCAGAGATGCAATTCGTTGGCTTACTATAAGAACTCATTAACCGACAATTACGAAACTTAGAAAAATCAATTATTTATTGATAAGACTTTATTATAAGTGTAAGTAATGAAACCATAACTAATCAATAAATTAGTTTTGATTTCAATAATAACATTATTATATAGTATTATGATTTATCCATGTTTCATAAATGTCGGCTAATGAGTTCTTGCAGTAGCCGACGAATTGTACCCGTAATATGTGCGAAGATCATTATTTCTTATCGTATATCATATCTCTATATCAAATTATAACAAGAAGATTGTTCCAGTCTTAGATTATAAAACAAAAGGTTTTGTTTCATAATCTGAGTCTCTCCCGTCGGTTTATTAAAATACTTACCCTACAGTTTTAGCCGCGTAAAGTCTTTCCAAATATTTGGCCAGGTTAAAAGTATTTTTTAATTAATTTAATTTTTAGATTGTATATTTGTACTTAATATCAATTAATCCCGTTGAGCAGTTGTTGCCTGAACAGTATAACAAAACAAACATATACAAACATACGTATCTATAATATTACTGGGATAACGACATCATAATATCTAACGCTGGTCGTATACGGAAGCGTCCACTCGAACCGTGAGAGGGTTTGGGATGAATAGATAACATTGGTCCTTGAGATCGTGGAGGGCGACGACAATGCGACTGCGGTAGCGACCCACACGTGGACCTGGCGGAAGTCGTATACCACTGGGGTCCTCAAAAATGTCAGTGCGGCGCGCCGCAGTTACTATTTGGTCTCTGCTCCAGCTCCAACTTCTAGAAATACAGTCAGATAGTGATACGTCACTTTTATTACAGACAATAATATTATATTAATTATGTTGCACAAAAATTACGCTCAAAATACAAAGAATGAGTTGACTTTTAGACATACATCAAAGAATAATAAACATAAGTACATTAAAAGTATAATATTATTTGGATATTGTTACTATTTTTATGCACTTGGCAATAATATTGCTACTGTTATCTAGAGGGCCTCTTGTTTCGTTTTCATAAGCCACTCTCCGCGCGCCAAAAAAATGTCAAATGCCCCCGCGCCGTCCTGCTGGTCCTTAGGGCAGGATGTCTGAGCTAAAAATAGATAACACGGTTTCATGGGACGATAATTTCGTGTTAAACGGCCGACCAATCAGTTACTTAGTAGTAGATATAACTTAGACCACTGACCCACTTAGAGGTTGAATTTCTCCCTCCCGAAGATGCTACAACCTGGAGAAAGAAGGGGGAGTAGGAAGGAGGGCAACGCATCTGAGAAGTCTACACGCAGATGTCTATAAGCGTCGGTAGTCCTGAAAAGTTTGCGATTGTTCGTTTTCCCCCTATACTAAAAATATTAAATATAACTTTTCATCCCGAAATGTTTGCTAAGCGAGGAAGCGAGGGATAATGTCATATATTTATCAATAACACAAATAGAAATAAATGTAATCTATGAATAAATAATAATATCGTACAAGAACTTGGCAAATCGTCCAACTCTGGAATTATTAATAAAAGAAATCGGTCAAGGGACATCTAATACATATAATCTGTAGCCAGTGGGATCACGTTTTGTTTTTTAGTGACGCATACCACGTGTGTATGTGTGTTTGTTAGTGAAATGTCTTTGGATATAATTGATGGGTTCCGTAACTATTCCGTAACTAAATTAACAAATGCGGAGCGTGGCTTTACTTGTCTATCATAGTAACACATTGTTAGTTAGAAATAATGTAATGTAGTTTTAGCATTTAATTGGGTCGACACGAACGGAGAGGTCTCACTCGTATGATACCGCCGCGAAATGTCAGCTAAGCTGTCGCGTTTCATGTGGATTGTGAGTTTCCGATGGCCCGGTGAAGTGGAGGATGAAAGGAGGACGGCAACTTATTTGCACATTAATGCGGATATCAATGGGAGTAGGCATTCATGGAGAGATTAGATGGCTCGTTTGTTCCTCTTATACGATAAGAAAATGAAACATTTGGCAATAGAAAAAAATATGTATCGTTTCGAAACTACAAACACAGACATACAGACCCATCTGGCAAATCTATTTTGACGTCTGGCTTTAAAACAAATGCTGCTTAGGACAAAAAGACATCTGTTTATTACCACATGCACTTCTGTTGAAAAGTCAACAGATCCTCCTCTAAATTGTCTTCACTTCCGGACTTTTTTACCAATTTCCTTTCAAGGAAAAGGAATTTCTCATATCCGAATAATAAAATATGCGTTGAAACAACAATCTTATTACCTTAAGCCCGACGGAATCACGCTCTGGGGGCGCTAACTTGACTACAAGGATGTCTTTCAAAAATTTCCAGTTCAGTTAATAAGAAGCATTTAGGGTATTAACTAACGTAACTAGTTGGCATTATTATAGTGTAGTAAAACGGCCTTAAGCATATTCATACACATGTCCATTATTTTGAAGTTAACTAGATTAATTTGTGCATCTGTAATTTGATTCGCGTAATTGGGGAAACCTATTTCCGAATGACGAAAATATAGATGAAAATATAGATGAAAAATATAGATATAGAGAGACAACCTTGACATAAAAATACTTTTTTAAAATAAACGAAGACCCTTGAAATAGATTTGCACAAGTGAAGCCGTCGGGCACAGCTAGTACACGACTGGGAACTACTCGTCTTCTCACGCTATTGTGTTTGATGGCCAAATGTCTGTCAATGAACATCCCCGAATACCGGATGGCGATAATCAACATGGCGACTGACAATGTCAAGCTCACGTCAGGAAGATGACTTTGACATTGTCAAGCTCACGTCAGTAGGTAAATCACCTACTTGTTCAGTATCGTACCCCGAACATATAGTTTCTCGACGACGCGATAGGTAAGCACCTCACACGAAGTCCTGCGGGTGGTCTCACATAACGTATTACGTATTAATGTTACTACAGACACTTGTACTACGTTACTAGCTGACCCGGCAATCCGTTGCTGTTTTAATAGACTATAATGTTAATTATTTCAGATAAAATTTAGTCAATATTTTGAGTTGGGCTAAGTTACATTTCTAAGAGAAGTTTTATTGAAATCATCATTGTAGCACAGTACAATATAGTAGTTTTGGAGATTAGCCAGGAGAAACATCGAGACCTCCTGTCTCGATGTTTCTCCTGGATTTTACTGCTAAAAGTTATTTTTCACACAAAAACTACTGAACGATTTTTTTAAATAACAAGAATAGGAAGCATTTCTAACAGCGCCCCGCGGTTTCACCCGCGTAAATTTCGAGCCCGTGGAAAATATAAAATCATCCCCTGGCATCCTATAAGAACTTTTTTTCGGGATAAAAACTATCTTATGTGTTCCATGTTACCCTCTATGTATGTGCCAAATCAATCGGCAGTTTTTGCGCGAAGGAGTAACAAACAAACACACAAAAAAACAAACATACAAACTTTCGCATTTATAATATTAGTAGGATTGGTATAGGGTTTACTAGTATAACCAGCTAGTTAAAATTAATATTATATTTATTAATAATCTTTCACTTGAAAGTTAGTTGAGCGTAGTCCGGTGTAAATAGCCGGGTTAAAAGAAAGGAGGGCAGCGCATCTGTACCTGTGCCTCTATGCTGATGTCTATGGGCGTCGGTAGTCATGAAAATATCACCGACTGCTCGTTTTCCCATCTATACTATAAAAAAGGAGATCTTTATTGTGTTTCCGAGTGAAAACTGAATAACAACGTAGACTCAGAATTCTTTAGTTACTGTATACGACGAGCATATTATTAGAATGATTAATGTATCGCTCACTAGCACTACACCACTGCCAAGGTGCGACTGCGATGCACAAAGATAAGCTTATAAGGATATTAATATATTATTATACCAAGCTCATTATGTGTCCCATTGTTGGGCAAAGGCCTCGCCCCATTTTTTCCATTTTTCTCTATTCAGAGCTGCATCACGCAGTAAGAGGTAGTGCCACACTGCATGCTTGCATGCAGCCGAATTGGGCCGGCACGACCAGGGAGGTACCTCTCGCTTACACGAGACCGGCGTGAGTGACAGCTGTGCTGTCGCGTTTCGTGCTGTGTAAGTAGCCGGTGGCCCATGGAGGTAGGAGGAGAAAGGGGGGCAGCGCATATGTATATTATCTATGCAGATGTCTATGGGCGTCGGTAGTCATGAAAATGGCTACAACTGCTCGTTTGCCCCCCTATACCATAAAAAAAAATCACGCCAATCAGGCAGGTATACGTCGAGTTCATCTCGCAAGGATATAGGATACAATATAAAATAGCATTCTAGTTACGTATTATTATGGTTCCGTATCTCAAAGAGGAAGAAACGGAACCCTTATAGGGTCACCTTGTATTTATGTATACTTCTTACTAGCTGCGCCCCGCGGTTTCACCGTCATATGATTTATAAACTTCACTCGCCGATCTCACCCTCTTAGAATTCAATTTCTAAAAATCCTATCTTAGTACTCACTTGCGTCATGAAAGGAACTTCTGTACCCACTTTTAAGTCTGTGTTCAGTTGATTCAGTTGTGCATTGATATACCTATGTGAGTCAGGGTTGCACTCTCCCTCTTATATGTAATTATATTATGTACTTACATATATTTCTTCACACTGAATAAGCTGAAGAAGCTATAGATCTTCATTCTAGGATGTTAAACTTCTTGTTCTTTAGTAAACTTATTGGTTCACTGTAAGATGTTTAAGTATCTTTAATGAAGAGCGACGGCCTCTTTGTAAAATCACAACTAATACAAACCACGGATCTTTAATTTTCGATGTAATGGATAGCTGATAATGCAGTTCCATATTAATACCACGTGAAGAATCATTAGCGCTTGAGCTATTGGGCCATGAACGAAAATGTACATGGGGTTACGCGGTTGCTAATATTCTGACAGTTCATTATGACGCTGTTTTGTTTCTGACAGTTTATAATTTTTAAATACATCGATGCCTTGAAACTCGACGATTGCGCTGTAGTTTTCTATATAGTTCCTCAGTATTACCTCTTACTCCTTGGTACATCTAGGAGCCATGGTAATACTGAAAGTAGAGAGAAAAACATATTTTATATGGTTAGCCATCCAGTCATATACAGATCAGTGAACGCAAACGCACAAAAACAATAACATCTCTGGTCCCGAAGGATTCTGTTTTTTCTGCTAGTCACGCGTCGTCTCCCGTCGCGAACGCACGCGTCGTCTCCCGTCGCGAACGCACGCGTCGTGACGTCACAGCGTGTACGTGCGTACGCCCGAGCGTACAAGCACGCTATTATTTTGTTACAAGGCTCAGATTCGCTGAGCTTTGTTGTCAAACGAATAGTGACCGTTGCGAATTGAAGTGGCTAAAAATATTGATGCAGTGTTTTATGGAATTATATGTCTACTGTTCAAACAGTGCGGTATATTTTGTTAGAATTAGAGCAGTGCTTTCGCCCGCATCCTTACTCAAATAATTAAGTGTGAATGTGATGATTAATATTTCTCGTAAATTTTTCTATTTTATGAAATTTCAAAGGAAAGCTAATATTAAAATATTGTGTGATATATTTATTATTTCGCTCGTGCGTACATATTTAGTGCAATTAGTGACATCTTCATGACATTTTTATATGGGACATCTTTTTCAATTCGTTACGTTTTGCGTCTGTGTTATTTTGTTTTCGCTGAGTAGTATAATTGGATGTATTCTGATGTTAACACAAAGAATACTAACCAGAACTTCTAAGTTGGGTTGTGTTTGTTATTGCTAGGTTTTTATTTACTCTAGGAACCTATAGGGAAAATATCCTAATTTACGAAACCTCGAATCTACTTCAGGCATGGATATAAAAGATTTAAGCGAGCTCAGCAGATTTTCAAATCCTCAGTTATAGGTATTTTTTACAAGATTCTAGAAACCTTTAGTATGCCCTAGGGTTCTTATACAAACTTCTCGTCGGCTGAATAAATAATAAATCATGCCTGAAGTTTATAAGATATATAAAAAAACATTTCAGTGTAGTGTTCTAGTCTCGATTTGATTTAGATTACCATTTATATTCTGTTTCTTCTTATTAGGTACTTCTAATATTATATCTAAATTCTAAACGTATAATAAATGTCTAACTGGTAACGCCAATATATATAAATATGTAGTATAATTATGTATAATACAAAAATGTAAATAACCACTTTATAGCGTCTATGGAAGCCAAAATTACTGTTTTTAGTATAATATGTTTGTCTGTTTTTCCACACGCACTATGTAAAACTATTGTAATCAAATTGTTGCCGTGTACTTAAACATACTCATCAAGTCATACATTTACTCTTTTAAGGAATATATTATGATGATATATATATTGAATACATGTATTATGAATGATCAAGTCATACGCTGACTCATAATTAATATATTATTATGTTTTGTTCAGATATATGTATGGCGCTTGACCAACTACCTCATTTATTTCTTTCCTCTAGTTTCATTCACGTCGATGACATAATGTTGTGTCTCGAGCAGCCGTGGACAGATTGTATCAAAAGAACATCATCAGCTTCACAAAGCCATGAGTTAGTGATGGTGTTCGTCGTTAGTTGTTGTGTAGGTCCCATCACCCAAGGCCCAACACAGATTAAAATAATATTTTAACTTTTCTAATTCCCACTGTTCATTTTAAAGAATTACATGTTTTGTCTTTCAATTGCATTGTATTGTCATTGGCGAAGCCCATATAGCCCATAATATGAGAGTCAATATGTGTAGATATCCTCAAAAATCATACAGCCTAGCTGTAAGATTTATTTGGGTTAGTGTTTTCGTAGAAACTTGATTATAATTTTTAAATTTGCATTCTTTCTTGTTAATGTTTTCCGCAGAGATGTGGTGTTGCTTGATTTGAGAGTATAATATCACTGACTTAAGTTTGAATCACACTCTTCATACTTCTCTTGACTAGACTCGTACCAGACTCTAGTACCGGCTCTGAATTATTTATACGAGGTTGATAAAAGCAAGAGGCATTAAATGAAACTACATAATATTTAGTGTATAATTTCCAGGCTTTACAACAAAAATCGGAGCAATAGCCACAGGATTTTTTTAAGTTTTTGCTCACAGCGAGTATAGGCCGGCCGGTGTCATTCACTCCGTACGAGGTTGCCGTTCGCTGTACGAGCCGATACAAAGCATGATTACATTTTTTTGCTATTTAACTTGTTTGAAAAAAGTATTTTCATAAACTTTTTTTTAATAGTTTCGGAATAACCGTAGGCACTTTTGTGGTTTAATTTAATGCCTCTCGCTTTTATCAACCTTGATTACAACAATATCGTATGTAGGTACTTGGGAAGCCGTCTAGTAGCTCTTATTGTCGCTACTCTTAGTTTTTGATACTGCGTATACGGCTTCGTAACCTAATTGCGCGGGCACGACCGGGCAGGTAGCTCTCGCTTACACGATACGGGGGTAAAGTACAGCTGTGCTGTCGTGTTTTGTTCAGTGTGTAAGTATTCATTTGCCCATAGCTGGGGAGGAGGAAAAAGGGCGACGCATATGCGTATCGCATAAGCGTCAGTAGTTTTGAAAATGACATCGACTGCTCGTTTGCCCCTATACTTTAAAAAAATCTTTGTTAAATCACAGTAATGTTGTAAAGTTAATAATGGGAAGAAACAAATTTGCAATAAAATCCGTGGATTGCTTGAGCAAGAATTTTAATTAAATTCCTTCTCTGTCTCAGTCGTAAAGGGATGTCACTGTACACACTAAGGAATTGTTTGATTGTATGTCCCTTTACTAAATGTTGTAATACAAGTCGAGGAAAAATGTGTGTGTGTATAACACACGGTAGAAGAGAAACTTCACAAGAGTGTGTACTAGTCAATGGAAGATGTATTTGCATGGTTTAGGATTGTCCCTATGCTAGTAATTATGAAGGAACACGTCAACAGACAAACATAAATACACTCAGGTCAAATATCTCCTTTTCCTCCTTTTGAGGTTTTCCTGTTGGATGAAAAGCGAGCAGTTAGTACCTACTACCAGAGTAAAATCAAAGGCTTTTCGCTAAGATATTGGCGGCCGTTCAAAAATAAATAAGCTCTGTTCTGTACGATCCCTAACTAGTATCGTTCTTGCATATCAGAGTGCGTACTCTTGACACTTAATCCTATAAATTTAGAATTGGGATCGAGAAATTGTTGTAGGTACTCTTAAACGCACCACTAGCGCAAGATTGAGTCAAACCGACCTAGTGTCGAGAGCAAACATGCTGGTATTGTTGACACTCGTTTTAGTTCAAGTCACAAGGAGTCACATGAAATAGCTTCAGCTGTGAAAGCGTGTGAGTGCTAGATGAGCTGACGTCATAAATGTCCCCACTGCGGGCACTTGGCACGTCTGTGGGGTCGACGCTCTGTCACTCCCCACGGCAGCTTCCTCCTACTTATTACGGGGAAAATTAGGAAATTAAAGCATTTATTGTGTTTGTTTTAAGTGTGGAGGGCAAACGAGCGTTGACCTTGGTGTTTCTCTGTCTAGGAAATTATTCGCAGCATGTGGTGATTTTTTAAAATTCCCATGCATCTACATTAGGTTCCGTCGAATCCTACCATGGAATAGACTGTAATATAATGAACATAATATCTTTTTTCCGTTCAAAAAAGAGCGTTAGACTGGATGTTAATTAGGGATTAGGGTTCCGTAGCCAAATGGCAAAAACGGAACCCTTGAGTTCACGTAGTTCCATATTATAATCTACGCCTGTCTCAAATATCTAAATATGTCCAGTACTTTTACATACTAATCCTAACATTTATAACATTAGTAGGTACCTAAGTAGTTCACCACTATTGCTCACATCACTTGCGAAGTGTCATATTTTAACAAGGTTCCATCCCATTTTCACTGCGCACAGATTATACATATCAATAAATATGTGTTCAGGCCCAACTTATTATAGAATTACAATACAGGTTTATTATAGAATTACCAAATT
>LUGF01042380.1:4854-19429 GCA_001625245.1 Calycopis cecrops
AAAATCTTGATATATATCACAAAAAATTCATTGGATATATATCGGATATATATCGGATATATATCATGATATATATCCATTGATATATATCCTTCGAACCCTGATTTTATTACATTTGGGCCCAGAAATGTATGGAATCGTTTCAGTCTCCTTTAAGTTTCTAGGAAAAATGTCACAATTTTTTTTTGCATAAATCCGTCGTTTTTTATGGTATAGTAAACGAGCAGTAGGAGCCATTTTCATGACTTCATGACTACCCCACGCCCATAGACATTTGCATCGTAGTTATACAGATTCGCGGCCTCCTAACTCCTTTCTCCTCCCACCTCCATGGGCCAAAAAATTGCACACTGAAATCACATATCCTTCTTACATAGTCTCTGTGGTTCCTACAACCACTCTTAGTGTTAAAATGAGTAATAAGCAAAAATTCATTACTTAATATAACTAAATACTTCTGCAAATAAGACTAAATTATTACTTATTTTAAACAAATATACAACACAAAATTATAATAATACTAACTATGATTATTAATTGCTTTAATTTAAAATATATTCAAAATTTTATATAAAATATTAGAACAGCAAATGTTATTCAACTTCATATTAACGGAACTAAAGAGGTCATAGATATTTTATTTATTTCCGTCACCCGGTGTCTACTTTCTCCAACTTCTCTTATGCATAATTTAGTTATTCATTAGCTTGGTTTCAGACTTCATAATCTGATCAATTGACGTAATTACTAAGTGGCCTTGCTGTTGGTACATCCTGTAGTTATTAATATAATGGCTGCATCAGCAAAAATAACTAAAGATCATTCAGGTAAACAACCAAGTACTTAATATAACATGTTTATCATATTTTATGGAAACAAAGGCTCTACGCATTCTTCCTGCCATGAGTAAAATCTAGCGAGACACACTGTTTAGTAGCAAAATGCAACCGCCTCGAGTGCTATCTCAGATGGTAACGTGCCGCAATAGCATGTGGCACGAGACGGACCATTCCCAGTTGCTTCGTGAATCATGGTCACAGAAGGACGAACATGTGTCCTCGGAGAGTTGTGAAAATGGCGCAAGAGCTTACATCCTTAAAACAAAATGTTGTATTGAGGCGATGAAGAGATTAACTGTGATAGTAAGTATTTGGTAATGATCTCTACTATGATAGAGCATTATTGCAGTATCATTATTTTCTACTATGAGTCAACTTTTTCTAAAGTAATTCCTGATTACTATCCATTACTTATTACCATTACTCCATTAGAGGCTTGCTTAGTGATGTATTACCTAATCTAGGCAATTATCTACTTTTCCGTTTCTTTATAGTCCAAATGTTGAAAGTTCCAGATGATTAACATTAAGCGGTCAAGCGCCAGTATTATCGAATTCAAATTAA
Organism: Calycopis cecrops; assembly: GCA_001625245.1. Lineage (NCBI taxonomy): Eukaryota > Metazoa > Arthropoda > Insecta > Lepidoptera > Lycaenidae > Calycopis > Calycopis cecrops. The sequence continues at coordinate 6,258 of LUGF01042380.1, forward strand.
AGGCTGACTGTCTAGTGATGATCTCACCGCTCGTCAATCCTAACAATGCAAGGGACCGGTCGCCGGGTGGGGACGAGGGGCTCGTACGCAGGGCTTCTGATCCGCACGCCGCACGCCAGTTGTCAGCGCGACAGTGAAGTTGTCCGCTCCATGCGCGGCGCGCGCGCCCCGACACACCAAAAACATCTCTACACCGTTTTTTGTCTAGTCAAAATGTAGTTTAGTGCATAAATTAACAGTGTAACAGTGTTGAAATACCTAACTTAGTGTAGGTCGAAAATACCGCTACGGTCCAAAGAACAATGCTGTGGGAAAAAATAACGTTCAGCTGGCGCACCGTCGTTCCCAGCTACCTACAGCTCTCCCCCCGCGGACCGGGTGCCGGGTTCAACGCGCCTCCGTGCGTTTATTCATCGTTTGTGGGAAAAAGTGACCCCTGTTTTTAAATTTTATTGTTAACGTATTCACACGATTTGGTGTTCGCGACTACCGCATCTTCGAAAGTGGGTCTGCAGTGCACACGTTACTTAATAACCCGAACCACAATTCGTGACTTTATAAAATAATAAACCGTGATTAAATCGCTCGAAACATAATCTAAATGGTTTTCAGTTAATCGGATGTGGGTTCAAACGTGATCGCGGTTGAATAACAGTTGTCAAGGTTGTTACATTCCATATTTCACAGAAGTGTTGTTTGTAAAGATTTGCCATGTTTGACAAGCATCAAGTACTACGAAATAGTTATCTAATATTAAGAGAGAAATGTGTCGGTCCGAGGAGGACTAGCGTGTAGCGAGTGTGCGCGAGTGTTGCGAAACAGCCGTTACAAGTTTCAAAGTTTTGCGAATAAATTCTATAAATCGAACTTTGTGAATAAATGTTGTGAGCTCAATGTTTGTGAATAAAATGCTGTGAATCGAACTTTGTGAATAAATTGTTTGTGATTATGTGCGTCAGTCGCAGTGATTAAGGAATTGATTGGACAGCGCACGATCAACGACAATGGGCAATCAAGGATCCTCGCCACACGAACCTTTGGATCGTGCGCATGTGCAGGGCGGCGATCTCAAGATGGTACGGTTTGTTTATTGACGACACACAATTGTCTCGCCTCAATTGGTAGTCGACTCGATGTACGTAATGTACTTCATTTATATGCATCGTATTTAAATGATATGGCTCTAAACCCAGGTGACCTTCTCGAGTTCCGCAGCGTTGGAATAACAAACTAGAAAAAAATGAGTTTTTAACGATTTGTACTCGATGTTGTTTCCAACAACAGCTTTTTCATAGTTTTCCTCTGAGCTAAAGTAATAACGATATTATTATTTGTTACTAGTCGAGAACTTCAAGGGGTACCGGTGTAAATAGGTAGATATATTCCCAATCCCAACTTCAGTATTGGGAATATACGTAGGTACATACCTAGGTGTCTACTGTAGACATTTTAATTTCTACTAACTAGGTAAATTGAAAAGTTTCAGTATTCAAACGGCAGAAACAATGTCGTCTAGTATATTAGGTACTTAGTAGGAGTAAGCATTAGGGATATTTTGTGCAAATGTAAGAATTATAGGGTTGAAATGCTTGCTCGTGGTTACAGTACCATTCATTAATACGTGAGACCAACTCGGGTACGCCTTTAACAGACATTTTTTTCCATTCCACGTACCGTTCTTGTTACAATAAACTAACCCGTAAGGTCATTGAATAAAGAACAATGCAAGTCCTACACATGCCAGCGTTGACCTTTACGATTCCTAATCTGTAAGAAGGTGAAGTTCCACCGCTACCCTTGTGGTAATGTGTTATTTCATCATCAACCTTAAAAACGATGAAAGAACATCATCATCAACCTTAAACGCACATCGCTGAACACCGGCTTCTATCGATGTCTTCTATGTCGTACATGATGAAGAGCATCCCATGAAGATATAAATCCAAAAATGAAAAAGACAGATCATTTTTTTTACTTTTGCATAAATCCATCTTCCTAAAATGGCGGAATAACTGTTAAAACATTTGAACAAATATTCATTCTTTTGCATCTTTTAATTTCATTGAAATCCACCCGATTAAAATCAAATGGGTCAGTTATGATTATGAAGCTTTCGGACCGATCAGTCATTACGCGTTACCATGACAACAAATTTTGCGCTTAAAAACAAATAGCGTATTCCTTAGGGAAATATATCTCACAACCTGATTCGAAATTTATTGCTTGGTGAGTTGAATAATGAATTAACATGAAAGCTGATACAGGCAACGCAGAGCACGATCAACTAGCGTGTTATGACAGAGTATTTCGTCGCATCTCGTTTCTCACTACCCGTCACCGTCCTCGTAATTCCTCTACTATTTGGATTTCATAATCATATCTAGCTTTCGCACATTGAAAAGTTGCCAAGAAGCGGCTCTCGGCTTAGAATAATTCTGTTTAATGGCGTATTTAGAATCAATAACTTTGTCGTTCTAGTACGTATATTACAGGGTATCGGTGTGAATAATTTATAGAGTCTACGTTAACGAGTGTTTGACATTTGTTTTATACTAGACCTTCAATTCTCGCCCGTTAAACTGGTTGCTATTTCCACGTCGAAAAAAAGACAAAAAATATCTGTTCTGGCGGTTAGTGCGCATGTTTATGTAGGTATTTCATAAACTTTTTTTTAATTATCCACATTAATAGACTCTACATTTTTGCCAAGACCAAAATATTTACATCTAAATAATATCTATAAAACTGCTTGAGAATCTTTACGTGTCTAAGGTACCACAGACAACACAAACTCATTCACTCAGGTCAAACTCTTGAAATCTGAGGCTAATAACATTAAGTTACCTCACCTCTAAGCTTGCTACAAGCCTAGCTCTATTCTAAGTTTTCTTAGGAAAGAGCTAGGCTTAGGAATTATATTTTGTGTAGGAATATTTTCTAGACTGAACGTTACATTTATTTTGCAAAGCAAATCAGGTGTCGATGTTTGACGAGGCCGCACCATGCGTCATCGAATGCTAATGATCGAATGAGCATTAATGCGTATTGTGTATGATATTCAATCCTTGAGTGGCATTGGCGTTATGTAAAGACGGGTACGATTATGATATAGTCGTTGATCAGAATCAATTGGTAACGTGCACGAAAATAAAACCGTTTCATATCGACCGGTTTATAGCTTAATAGTGATACAGAATAAATCTCAACTTTTTTGGAATGAATATTTGAAATTTGCAGTTTATTAAATAGATGTGGATGAAAACTAGGCGTACATTTTCGAATATAATTATAATCGAATTTGTATTATTGTTTATGATTAATGAATGATAAATGAACCTGTTCGTAATATAATGAGAAACATGTCGAGTGTCATCAATTCATCAGCATCGTTATAAAGTGCAAGCCGGTGGCTTACAAGCAATCCAGAAAGTATTTTCTGAGTCCTCACGCTATACTCCGCTCTTGCTAACTCTCCAGATTCTAGTTTGAGCGGTTTAAGCTCAGTCACTAAGTTTCTCTTAGCTCAAGAATGTGTTAAACTAACCTCAAGACTTGAATTTGATTTTGGTCAAATTTAAACCAAAACTCCCCGTTTTTAAGTAACGGTTTAAGTAATATCTTCTAACACACGTAAACGTTTGTAATTTTTTGTGTTAGTCTACTAATCGCTGTAACTGCGTATGTAAAAAACGTGGGAAGTGTTACAACTGCGTGTATTCAGCTCTCGAACACAATCGATGGAGGGCCGGCCAGTTTTTCGGCGTGTGACACAATATGTCGCATGTAACATCCCTCGGTTTCACACACTTGAGATGATCCGTAGCCACAACGTGTGATCAACTACGTACTTCATGCACTCAAACATCTGGCTAAACAACTGTCCATGACTTGTAAAATAAATTATCATTTTTTAACTCGTTAACATCATTGTAATAAATTTATTTTAACGGATTTTAGCGCGTGAACTTAAGAAATCGTCAACATCATTATGTAATAAAAAATGAAATAATTTTATTCTTCTTCTCCTTATTTGTTTTATTAACAATGATTTGAGTTCTGAATTTATCTACTTAATTGACATGTGCGTTTTATGGTCTGAAATAAATGAATTTTATTTATTTATGAAAACTTTAATACGGGGGTGGTATGACCGTGGAGGTACCTCTTGCGCACAGGATATCTCCGTGAAGTGACGGCTGTGAGCTGTGCTGTCGCGTTTCGTGCGGTGTGTAAGTTTCCGGTGGCCCGTGGAGGAGGGAGGATCGGGGACAACGGGTATATGCGTAACCTCTATGCGTATGTTTATGGGCGTCGGTAGCACCAAAACGCTTCGTCTGTTCGTTTGAGAAGGATTTTCGAATGTCGAAATGCGCAATATAGCTTTTCTATAAAACTTTGATTACATCTAGATTCTAGTACAAATTTGATATAACTTATCTGTAGATTATCATTTTAGTAATAAATAATAATGTATGCTTGTAATTATTTAAATTATCAGTATATTATGTATATGGAAAATTTCAAATTACTGAAGATTTTATTTTGCCTTCATTGTGTTTACAACTTTAGAAATAGTAGAAGTAACTATGCGTACAGTTCTTAGATCCTTTTAAAGAAGAAACACGTTTAATAAATAATAACTGAGTAGTCAATACAAATAGGACCCTTCGAATTTATGGAGAAAAATTATTATAAAATTATGAATTGCTCCTGTGCGCTGTGGGAATGTCATTTCCTTTAAAAAATGTAATTATCTAATGAGTTTTAATCCCCTCATACTTACAATTAATGTACATGTGTAGGTGAGGTCGGAGGTGAATGTCCCCTGGTATTCCTGTAACGGAATTTAAAAAGTGCTGACGTCACGGTGCATTAATGACAACACACACACACAACAAGGACAAGGATGTAAAGAATGCGACATTAATATCAAAATAAACTCGTTATTCTTTAGATTGTGATATTGAAAGTTTGGACAAGATTCTCTCTCAAGTTGACTCTCATCTGCTAATTTATGATTTTTTTAATATTTATGTAAAAAAAATCAGACCAGCTGTGTTGTATTGCCGCTCTTCGTCTCAGTCCAAGACTGGGATTGAGTTTCGAACCTTTGTTAGGGTCCTTTCATAGAGAAACAGGTTACCGGTACTGACAAAACTGTACGGATACTGGTAATATTGCAATGTTATCGATAACATTGCAATATTAACGGTACCGACCGTACAGGTTTTGTCGGTACCGGTAACCTGTTTCTCTATGCGCCCTTAGAGTTGGTAGCATTGATATTTGTGAAATCCTATTTGGAACAAAAAAATATAATAGTTCTTTATGTCTAGATGAATTATTATCCAGTGAGCGTCGCGCGTCGCGACTTTCAGGACGGTTGTGAAATTTAAGGCAGAAGATTATCAACGTAATCAACGTGAAGATTATAAAGTTAGAGATTTTTATAGCAGTATTATTAAAAGACATTCAGACACACAATAAACTTATACCAGGTGTATCTCAGAATGGCTCGACCTATTGTAATGCAACTTTCTATACGTTCGGTAGGTCTGAGAATAGGTCGCAACTCGTAAAGTATGTTTTATTATTTACGCGGGAGAAACTGCAGGACGCAGATAGTAAATATACAAGTCTGTTGACGTTATATTAGTATATATCTTGTTACTTATTATATGTAGTATAATAAATTGTGGTTAGAAACACTAAAGTTTCGCGCTATTTTACAAAATAAGGGGGTCGGTTTGTGAAAACACTTTTTGATGCTCTTTCTAGTTTCTACTCTCCTATAAGTTTAACTATTATATTACGCTATTTTGTCGTATTTCCTATGTTCCCTACTCTAGTACGTGTAGTCGTAATCCGCTCTACTAGAGTGAAAAATTTTGGTAACATGTAAGATAAATATTTGTTAGTTTCAATCAAATTTTGACTAGTACCTAAATTTTAAAAGCCTAAGACTATTCATGTCAAATAAGCTTCTAGGGGCCGTTCAAGTATTACGTAAGCACTGAAGGGGGAGGACAGAGGGAGGGGGCGGGGTAATTTTCATTGCTTATTTTCTTACAAATTCAAGTAATATTTATACTGATTTTTGCTGACAAGGGGGAGGAGTGAGGGAGGGGGGAATCTGCTTACATATTACATGAATGATACCTTACGAGTTGTATGTCTAATTACAACAAGGTAACTAACCTGTGAGAAGAACAAAATTTAGTTATCAAAGAAACACCAGACTGCTTAATATGTTTTAATGTGCCTGTTACATTATACTTACATAAGTTTAAATTTTTATGTAGTTATGACGCGCGTCAGTAGCACGCTCGGTAGGTAACAGAAATCAACTTTATAATATAACTAGCTGCGCCCCGCGGTTTCACCCGCGTAAATTTCGATCCCGTGGGAATATCGGGATGAAAAATAGATGTTGGCCGATTCTCAGACCTACTCAATATGCTCACAAAATTTCATGAGAATCGGTCAAGCCGTTTGGAGGAGTATGGCAACGAAAACTGTGACACGAGAATTTTATATATTAGATGTACTTTGTTAATGTACGTGATATACATACATTAGCTCGAAAAACAACCATTCTATATAGCCGACTGCGTAGGGTTTAAAGAATAAGGTTAAATCGCAGTTTAGTCACGGCTTTTGAACCAGCCCAGTGTATCAGTTCGGACACAACGTTTTTAAGTTAAATCAAATCCAACAAACAAACGTAGAATAATTGAAATGCAAAAGAAGACAGGGTTGGAGGGCCTCCCACCAGCGCGGGAGCCAGGTGGGGGCTTAGGGGGCTGCAGCGCAGGCCCCCGCAGGGCTTAAGGGTAATAAGACCATTTTTGTACCTATGACGGGGGCCTCTTCTCAACTCCAGGGTCTCCAAATCCTGGGCCCGCCTAAGATTTATCCGGCGCTGCCTCCCACCCGGTAGACTGACCACTTGTTCCACTGAAACGTCGAATTTGAACCGGCTGACCCCACTCCTTGGGAAGGCCTGGATCCAGCAATGGTCGTGCTCCGGCTGATGATGATGATGATGATGTAATTACATTTCTGTGCCTCTTGTTGAACATTCAACTGTAACATTGTAATCTTATCACGGTTGAATTAAAGTCGTTGTAATTAAACTTCCTAATTTTTGAACAAATAATGCGGGAGAACAACACGCGAACTATCTGTGATGTTTACTTTGTACGGTGATACGGGAAAAATTACGCAAATGAGATTTATTATTTGACGTAACTTTTTACGAATAACATTCTCGTGACTGAAAGTAGGTGCATTTATGATGAGGTTACTGAAAAGAATTATCCTAAAAACGCAATTATAAATTTGCAATGTAAAACAATTAGAGGAATCAATTTTAGAAATTAATTAATTTCAAAAGAATTTAAATAAAAATTGGATATGTTAAAAAATGCAAACCCTCAAGTGAGGAAATAAAATTGGCATTTAGTGAGGTCAAGTTTTGCATTCCGTTCGATCTTCAATAAACAGCGCCACATCCAGTGAATTGGAACGAGAGGCCAGTGTTATTTTGCTGTTGTGTGTTTGTAATTGCTACATTGCATATAAATTGCGATAGCGCAAGCACGAACGTGTTAATACCATACCGACATGATGTTGTATTGAATGCGATAGAGATTATTCTACGAAAGCATGTAATCACATTTCGTAAAGCTCTACTTTTTGGATTTGATTGGATTTTTTTGGATAGATGACTAGAGATAAGTATACCACATAGACTAGGTATGTAGACCCTACGAGAGGCTACGCACATCCCTTTAGATACGTCATTCGAATGTCTGCCTTTACTCTTTGTTGGAAACAAGCGGTACTGATATGAGTTTTTTTATGCTTTCTCTACAATAAAATATGGCAAGTGTCATACACGTGAATAGTCTAGCTAACTTGTACCTACAGTAATTGTAAAGTATCCTAAAGGGTCAATCAGAACTTAAACAAAAGGAATATTCATTAGAAAGTGATTCCAATTTCACTCTACCCAATTAGTGCGAGATATGGAGTACTAAGTAGAAAGATATTTTCAGTGAGAGCGTGTTGATCTAGTCCATTATTTCCCAAAGTGGGCGATATGGGCGCTGGAGTCCTAGAGTCTGGCCGCCGTAAGGGGCCTAGAAAACGACTAATACCTATGTTATATAGGTTTTTAATGTGAAAAAACGGACACAACAAAATTACTAATTTTCAAAGTAGCCGTTAGATGAAATAAGTTTAAGAACCACTGAATTCTAGTCTATTATTTTTTTTCTTTTAGTTTCTAGTCTAGTAGTAATACAATATGTCGTGTGTTGCAGAAGTCGTCGGTGCGCGCGTCGCTGAAGCGCGGTCGCGGCGCGGCGCTGTCCCCGCCGCGCGCCGGCATGGAGCGGCTGCGGCGCTCGTTCCGCGAGTCCTTCCGGCGGCGCAAGGGCTCGCCGCCCGAGTCGGCGCGCCCGCACCAGTGGCACGCGGACGAGGCGGCCGTGCGCGCCGGCACGTGCACCTTCCCCGTCAAGTACCTGGGCTGCGTCGAGGTGTTCGAGTCCCGGGGCATGCAGGTCTGCGAGGAGGCGCTTAAGGTGTTGAGGGTGAGTTCTAGAAAGCGTCAGAAGATAAACTAACCTTTATAGAGCTCGATTTCGTCTTTCTTTGCAAGATTTATCTAGGGCGCTGGTAGTTTTACTATTTTTTACACCACTTTGGGCCTTACTCTCTACTCCACTTTGGGACAGTAGCTACCCCTGCTCAGAGATTTTAGCCAATGTTGTTGAAGTAAGGTATAATAGGTAGCCCTGCTGGTATTGTAGCATGAAGTTATATGTAGCCCTGCTTGTATTGTAGCAAGCATGTTATGGCACACGAGGCCAAAGTTACTATTTAGACTTCGAAATGAAACAATCCTAACCGGGCAGTCGTCCGGTGTTTGGTTGAAGCTATACCTCCAAAAGCTCACTACGCCGTCATGAATGAGCCTGAAATCTTTTTGATCAGTAGAATCTATTACTGCCCCATCTTAATAGGAGGATGATTAAATATAGAGTGTGCACTCTCACAGCCTATAATAATTAGAGATGTAATTAGACATGGCTGCCATAGCCGAAATTTGGCCAGATACTTAAGATTTTTTTTATCTCTAAACTCGGACTGGCGTAGCCCGAGTGTAGATCTTAATAGTCCCCTCTTTTTGGCTTAAAAAGGGCTTCAAACATCTCTTGTAACAGAAACCATAAAATTGTCCATATTTTATTTTAGGTAGAGAAAAAAATGTGATAGTAAAGCAAAAGTTCCTAGTCCTTTCGGTATCGGTTAACCGACGTTAATCAAATATGCATACACCAGATTTATCATAAGCACATTTGTACGGCTTTAAGATGTTGTTTTGGATCTTTAACCTTTTTAGACTCTATTTATAGATCTTACGCTAGTACCAACGCCGGAAAAATACAAAAAAAATGACAAAAACCACAATGTTCTAACGACTTTGTATTCACTGAACCTTATCTTGTGTAATGAAGCGTACCTTCTTATCCGTACTCATTGGAAGCCACAGAAAATGTATTTGTAGGTAAACGAAAAAAAAATAGAAAGAAGGTTAAATTAAATGATAATTTGTTATCCTATCACGCAAAAACTAATTGATCTACGATTTGACACACGTGTTGATTATTTTTCACCCCGAATGGTTTCCTTGGAATATATTTTTTGTGAATGAGAGCGCGGGGTACAATCCCACATCCTCACACCAATTCCCTAACGGAAAAGTCAGGGAGTACAGAGTGTCACATATCACGGCGTATCATAGTTATACATCGTACTAGTAGTAGATATAGATTATCACGTAGATAACATGTACAACGATGATAGGCCGCGCAAATCTTTGCATCGCTCTACGATTGTCGGGATGTAGCTAATGTAGCTGTAGACTGTAGGGATGTAGCTAATGTAGACGTAGACTGCAGGGATGTAACTAATGTAGCTGTAGGCTGTAGGGATGTAACTAATGTAGCTGTAGACTGTAGGGATGTAGCTAATGTAGCTGTAGACTGCCGGGATGTAGCTAATGCAGCTGTACACTGTAGGGATGTAGATAATGTAGCTGTAGACTGTAGGGATGTAGCTAATGTAGCTAATGTAGCTGTAGACTGTAGGGATGTAGCTAATGTAGCTGTAGACTATAGGGACGTAGATAATGTAGCTGTAGACTGTAGGGATGTAGCTAGTGTACCTGTAGACTGTAGGGATGTACCTAATGTAGCTGTTGAATGTCAGAGGAAGACGTGCAGACCAAGGGTCACCAGAATCCTTACAAATTGCACGAATTGTGACAGCGTAGCCATTGATTTACGCCTGTAGGAATAATACCTATGAGCGAAAGATGCTGTCCCGGACGCGACGATCAGAAAAGCAGCGGCGTTATCTCTCTTCACTTACATTTTTATTCTATTCACATATTTTGTAATTCTATAATAATAATTAATTATCGCATTTACATTATTAATTAATTAACACGTTATGATCACGACGTAAAATTCACAGCAGTCATTCATAATTAATTCGTCTGCGTCTTGTATAAAGTAGCCATAAATTAAAATCTACAATAAAAAAGCAATTTGGCGGCCGTCCAACGAAAAAGTAATGTCTGGTCTAATAATTAGGTAGAATGTAGCTCATCCCAGTGTAGTGGCTGCGTCTACGTTTTTATTATTATGCGTCTGCCAGGGAAACACAAATCAAATAAAAGACTTGCGCAGATAAGGGTTTTTGTCCGCTAAAATAGATCGCTTGCAATTGCATCGAGTGACGAGGGATTAAAAGTACGCGGTACTTTACATACATTTTTGTTTTTGATTAAAATCCCTTGTCTGCGCAGGCCATTTCTAACGTCATTGGTCATTTTTAACGTCTAATCTGAAAGAGATATCAATAGAGGCAAAGTTTCTAACTTTATATGTAGAGGGTAATCTTCGTAAATGTCACTAATTCGACCATCAAAATTCTTTTACTAACAAAAGCTACTTAAATCTATACATATAATAAATCTGTAGAAGGGTCAATTCTGTACATTAAAAAAATATTGAAAAAATAAATAGCAGGGGGTGTTACTGGATCGATACCAAACCCAAATATGCGATTAAAAAAATTTTTGTCTGTCTGTCTGTATGTTCAGGCATCACGTGAAAACTAACAGTTCGATTTCGATGAAACTTGGTATAATTATATCTGGGCATAAAATGGGATACTTTTTATCCTGGAAAAATACGTAGAAAAAATTTAAAAAAATCCACGCGAAGACCGACATCCGCGCGGACGAAGTCGCGGGCAGAAGCTAGTTATTAATATAAATCATAGCCATATTTCGAAATTCAGTTTATTTCAGAAACTTATGCTAAAGAAGTGGGTAAGAAGTAGTACAGACGGGCTGTACTAATAATTTATAAACCCGTTCCGGTTTTCGGTGGTATGTGACCGAAATATACTTAGACCCTTGTTCTGTTGGGCCCGCAGTTGCAACCCGCAGAGACCGTCACTTATTCCACACATTTTACTTTGCGCCATTATAAAACTGCTGCGAAATAGCTGACGTAAAATGGCTATGCGATATGCGAGTGGGTATGCTGTGGCCCACTGCGAGGATGGAATAGCGGAACGCAATGCATGTGACGCTGATGGCTGTCGGTAGTGATCCTAAATGGCTCAATCGCTGTTTTAACCCACCAACGCTATTGAAATATTTATGACTAGCTCCCGCCCGCGGCTTCGCCCGTGTGGATATCGGACTTCAAAAATGATTCAAAATTTTAACTTATTATGTTATTCTGATATGAAAGCTATATTACTGTAAAGTTTCATGAAAGTTTTCAGTAGTTTTGGTGTGAAAGAGCAACAAACATTCTTACAAACTTTCGCATTTATAATATTAGTAGGATATAACAAAGAAATACAAAATATGAACATTATTATACCGTGATCAGTGATTACTAAGCGTTTTCTGACGTCTGAAACGTGACTGGCGCTCGTATAGCACTGATACATAACTTTAAATAGCTTCGTTTCTGTTGAATCACTAATCTAATTTGCATACTGTTTTGAATTGCACATGTACAATGTAATCATATACGCTGTGGGCAACGCATTAAGTTAATGATTAAGGTTTGGATTGCTTGCCGGTGCCGTCATCAGGGGCCGTAAGAAAGCGGTGAATGACGTCACTAGAATGGATACTATGTAAACTAAACGGACGTTACGTTGTCGATGTTTTCTGTTTAGCTGTTCGCCGCTTTATGACTGTGCCGCTTCTGTAGGAAAACCAATCTTTACTTAAACAAAAAAAATCAGTAATTTGATGCCAATTTATGCTTGACGATAGTTCCGTAGATTATCCTTATCATAAAACTATTTAGTTTAACGGTTTTTTTTGCGATTTTAGCTGTATGCTGTATCCAGTAGGTAATTGCTTTCTTGTGTAATATGTTATTAAGGATTGGAATCTATAGGTATATAATTCTGAGCCAATAATTCAACAGTTTTTGCGTGAAAGTGTAACAAATATCCATGCAAAGGTTATTCTTAATATTAATAGGGTGGAAAAGGTTAGCCGAAGACCGAGGCCAGTGGCGTGTTATGGGAGAGGCCTATGTTCAACAGTGGACTGCTATAGGCTGATGATGATGATGATTAGTAGGGTTTACCAAGCTCAAGGAACGACGGTTTTTTAATTAGCTCTTAAACTACGATAAAATCCTGGAACATTCGGTAATAACTACCGAATGCTATAGACATGCCTGCATGTAGGCAAATCGGACCGGCGCGACGGTGGAGGTACCTCTCGCTTATACGATAACTGCCTAAAGTGACAGCTATGCTGTCGCGTTTTGTGAGGTTTGTGTGTAGCCGGTGGCCCATGGAGGGAGGAGGAAGGAACGCATCTGTATAAACTATGTGGATGTCTATGGGCGTCAGTAGTCATGAAAAAACCGACTGTCTTTTACCCCCTTTAGTCCGTGAGCCAGTGACAGATTTTCACGACCAAGTTCCTCTCAGTCGATAACTCGTAAAATGCTTCAGAAAGTTGCATTATGAAGCGTTGTAAACGTCAGCTGCGGCTCCGAGGGTGGGTTGAGCAGGGGTAGCCGCCCACGAACGTAATAAAAAAAAATATT
>LUGF01042380.1:82599-100146 GCA_001625245.1 Calycopis cecrops
CTGTTTGACCCCAATGACCCCGTCATTGTCGCAGGTGACCTTAATAGCCGCCATCCCGACTGGGGCGATTTTATCCGAAATCGCAACGGTCATATCTTAGCCAATTTCATAGAGTCAACTTCTGCCCCCCGTGACCCAACCCGCCATGCGCCTGTGGCACATAGCGGGCCGGTTCAACGTCCCAGCATATTAGACTTAGCACTCGTTAAAAACATCTCTATCGCCCTAGGGCAGATAAAGACGTTATACGAGTTAGATTCAGATCACAGACCAGTCTTATTAGATTTTGGCCTCCTTGACAATGTCATTATCCCTAAAAAGATAATAGATTATAATCTTCTGCGAGAAAATCTCGCTAATTTACAGTCGAACCACCTCGACGGCATCCCCGATAGGATAGGGCCGAGCGACGCCGATAGGGCGATCGCTCAGCTCACCAATTACTTAGATTTCTCTATAGAGATGTCAACAAAAGAGATACTAGTGGCCTTACACAACCACTGGGATCTACCGCCCGACATCAAAGAACTTATCCGCGCGAAAAATCGTGCGAGACGTAGGTTTTGTAAACATCCTTCAGATGACCACCGTAGTATACTCCGTGAAGTCCCAGGTAGACGCGTTCCGCCAAGACAAGTGGGCCCTCCTACTTAGTCATCTTTCGCCTTCGCATACGGCCTATTGGCCGCTTGCGAAAGCTCTGAAAGCAGAGCCGTGGCAGTCATATCCACGTCTAAACAGTCTCCCTGCAATAGACGACTATGACAAAGCCGAGCTATTGGCCGATACGTTGGAGCAGCAGTGCTCCAGGTGAGTTTACCTCTCATATCGATGAAGCTGCACTGACCTTCAGTCCTTAGCGTAATTTCTACCTATAAAAAAAAGTTGTGCAAACAGGAACAAATATAAAAAAATAACATATTCCAATCGAACTAACTAAAAAGTTGTACCGTTGGGAACAAAAAATAGTTGGTCAGTTGCAGTTGGTCAGTTTAGTTGGTCAGAGTGGAAAGACTGAATAATCCAGTCTTTCCACTTTGATCAACTAAACGGACCAACTAGTTGTGCCGAATGGAACTCGATGAAGGAAAATAATAACAATCTTAAAACATTTGCGGAATAAGAGGATGATGATGAACCAACAATCTTTGGGGTTGACTGGTTCTAGAGTGGAGATAATGTACCGGTCAATGTTGTGTAGGACGCCCTATAACTAGATGGAGCAACGGCATATTCAAAGCTGTGGACAGGAAGTAGGAAATGATAGCTGACGATCAAGGCCAGTGAAACGCTATGGAAGAGGCCTATGTCCGACAGTAGACTGTAACAAGCTGTTGATAATGAACCAGGGAAGATGTGGCTCATCAATATTCTATTCTTAAGTCTTGTTGGCTTAACCTTTCGGTTACCGCGGACGTTCATTGACGCTTCAAAAACACGCAGCGAACACATGGTCGGTACCGGGAGATTTAAAATGACTCCAATGCAGAAATGGTGCACTACTTCCTTTATGAGTTTAAAATATAGCTTACTTGAACAAATATTTTTTGAAGTAGTATGCGCCTTTCCCTAGGTGTAAATTCACTGTTGTCATCTTGTATGTCTGCTTCTGATTCAGGGATTTCAGGCAAATCAAAGAATAGATAAAGACATTTTACTAATGTTGATGGAATAGCTGCTGTGGTCATGACCTGCAATGATATCACATATTTTATAGAATAAACTAACAGATGATAAACTCATACACACACATAATTTTGTTGACAATGTATATTATATTCCTCCTTTAAATCCTTTATTATGAAGCAATATGTTGATTTTTAAACAACTAACATTTAGTATGGATATTAGAGTTTATTCTTTAAGTTACAAAAAAAAAACACTGAACCAAACCAGAAGTAGTATTTTTACCAGTTTTTTTTCATAATCTCTGTACTATAATTTGCAAATATAAACTATTTGTATAAAATATATTAAGAACATTGTATTGCAGTACGCATTTGTGCGAACATGGAGAAAATCAGTTTACTGTCAGGAGAACTATAGTGTGTGTTTCCAAATTTCGTGCATTATTCCCGAAATTTATTATTAGTATTTTATACAAGACATAAAAATAAATTTTATTTAATTTTTTTTCTTTCTTCACTTGATAAAATAATAAAAATTTCCTGTTCCTTAAATTTTCTGTAGGCAGTATATACAGAAAGTAGTTTTCATTTAAGGAGTCATTCAGACCCACCTGTATTAGCGATTGATCACCAGCCGCCAATAAATTTAATGTTGATAACAGCATCCATCCATTGCTTGATTCTTCCGAGTTCTCTATTTCTAAAAACTTTGCTATAGCACAACTAGCTGCCTCTGTGCTTTGATTACTTGCTCTTTTTCGTATTTCTGACACCATCAATTTAGATACTTGTTGACAAAATGAGAGGATATCCCAAAATTTTTCATTCATATCACTACTGGGGCTTGTTCCAAAAACCTATAAAAAATATTTTGGTTTATCTTATAAATAAATTGAATAGGGATAAGTAATTACTATAAGAGAGGCATAGGATCAACTATACAATATGTGCCGTCGAGTTGGTGGCTCAAATTTTTTTTTCAACTAAAAAAAGTATTTATTTGTGCAGTTTAAGATTTAACATTTGATCTTCATAATTTGGTTTTTACCTATCTGTAAGAAAAAATTGAGTCTCCAACTCATGTACCATCGAGTTGGAGACTCAATTTTTTTTTACATTGTACAGTTGAGCCAAGGCATATGTCCATTTAAGATGTAAATTGTCATAGAACAAATATGAGATATTTTTTTTAATGATCAAAAGTACTGATGGATCACCAGGTCAAAATATTTTCCATAGAAGCCACTCCACCAGTTTTGTGGGAATAAAAGTTGTTAGAGTGCAAACTATGTCTGTGCCAAATTTCAATCAAGTACAAGCAGTAGTTTTTGTGTGAAAGAATAATAAACAAACATACAAGCTTTATTATATTAGGAAAGTAGGACTTTTATTACAATATTTAAAACTTACCTTGCAAAACAATGGTAACATATTATACAATTTATCATCCTTTTCAGTATCCGAAAGTGGTTGTGGAGGGTGAGTATATTCAGCAAATAATTTCTTCAAATGCATGAGACCAAGTTGAACGTGTGATGAAGAACTACTTGCTTCGGGTGGCTCTGCAGACGTAGAGGCAGACGCCCCACGCAGCTTGCGCATTAAATTCATGTTGATGTTTTAGTTAATTATTATATAAAAATGTATCGCAAAAACATCTTCGGTGTTCATTTTATTTCTTCTGCGTAATATTCACTCATCTTTTTGATTTATACCTAATATTGTAATGTAAAAGATATTTTGTCATAAATTACATGTTGATTTATTCTATGCAGGTTAGAGGATTTTAATTTCAAACCGTAAATCAATCGCAAATAAAATAATTATTTCTTTTCAAAGACTATTTCTCCAATAGTCGAATTGAGTCGAATACAATAATTCAGCAGGTACGTACTGTAGGCCCACAGACAATAGAAAATCTGTCTCATAGATAATACTTATGGTCATTCAATTTTGCGAGAAAAAAAAAGGAAATGTTGTAAAGCACTGATTGTAAAAAAATACAAACAGAGATCATCACCCATGTGTGTCTGAGAAAAGCATTTTAATTGAAAATAAGCCACTAACAAGAATGATGCTAAACATAACAAATGTGACGATTTTCATAATAGTTTTTAACAACGTTTTAATAAATAAATTACTAATATTTTTAAAAAGTATTGCTGCGAAATGATTAATAACGGAAACAGTAAATTAAAATCAAACTGTAGTAACAAAATGTAAAAAATCTACAATTTTGATCAGTGATGACTTAGATGACGTTCTTTACCTTTACTGTGTCATGGAAATAAACAATATTGAAACTTCTATTTGGTTTTCTAACTATTATTAATTAGGTAAAAAGGTAAAAAAAAATAATTCTGTTAGTTGGAACATCGACATTTTAATAATTATAATTACATAAACATAAAATCGCGATTATTTATCGATTGTTGTGTTCATCACTATTAGGTTATATGGTATCCGTAGACAGAATGGTATCATTACGTAGACAGAGAAAAGAATCCTCTGTCTATATTGCTACTTTATTTCGCAAATTTCACAATAAATATGCATTTTTTTATATAACGGTTTATTATTATCTTATTTAATATGATGACTATAATTCGTAGTATATTTTTGATTGTGTCAAATAGCCTATTACATAGTTGTAGACATTGTGACACGAGAATTTTATAAAGGTTATTTAAAAAAATAAAAATGGAATATTATGAAATTGTTATTGTCTTTTGTCTATTTTGGGATACATGCAAGGCTTGTCATTCATTGAACAAGTTCTAAATACTGCTTTAAGCAGTGTACTGCACACCTCTAGAATTGTAAAAAATGTTTGAAAATGTATGCACAAGGGCATACAGAAAATTCGTATATCTTGGATAATAATGTATGTATTAGAAATCCCAATCCCAATACAGAAAAACTGCACATTGGCCAAAAAAAACTGCACATCCCACAAATTTTCGGTATACTATTTGCGCTGTAACATGGTGCGGATGACAGCTGCCTGTTTGTCGTTAACGTCTGTCAAGGTCACATGCCTAGGGATGTGACATTATTCGACCATGTCGATGCTACATTGACGACCAGGCTGGCGCAGTGGTACAGGGCTCGGATTAGTAGAGCATGTTGCGCCAGTGGTCGCGGGTTCGAATCCCGCCTTAGTCATGGATGTTTATATATATATGTATGTATTTCTATAAGAAAAATCTTAAATATATAAAATTTCATAAATTTATAAAACATATTAAATATATTTCCGTTGACTAGTACCCGTTACACAATTCCTTACGGTACTTAGCACGGGGCTAGACTAACGTGGTGTGTAAAAGTCCACAGATATTTATAATATTTCAATCCTATCTATTTTTATCTATAACGATTGACATATATATAAATCTAGTTATCTTCAATATTGTGACGAAAATTAGTGTCATATTCAGTTGCGCAGAATAAGTTATCAAAAAAATAGTATATTTTACAACAAGTGTACAAAACGTGTTTTTATCCGAGACTTTTAGCAGAGTGAGCTGAAAGCGAGGGCTAATAGTAATGTCGATGCTACAATGGTTTTAATTTTGCGCTACCCATATCACTTTCAGAGCATGAGTAATGAAATAATATAAATAATAATATAATATAATAATGAGTAATGAATATCGACAATATAATGGAGTCATCATTGATAATATCCGTCACAGAAACAGATGATGAATGTAGTAGTGAAAATTCTGATGACTCTGATATCTGATAAGATAATAAGTGTTTTTTTGTTACCTTTTATAAATTATCGTGTTTTATTAATGTACCTTTAATACACTTTATAACAATAAAAATTTAACTACGCACATTATGCGTTTTTTATTTAAAAAATCATCGACTATCCATAGTAGCAGTTCATCCCATCATTATAGCGTTACATTATACGCATAAAAATTAGCATATTTTTTTTTCAATTAAATTTCATTTGAAGGCTCGAAAAGTTTGGTTGGATTTAATTTAATTTAAAAGGCAATTTTAAAGTGTGAATCGAAACGTTCCTGAAACTGTCTACCGCACCATGCTACAGCGCAAATACTGTAGTGATCCATTATTTTGCAAAAAAAAACAGAAAAATCAACTTCTGGAATCTATTTATGGCTTGGCTACACGAGACTTGAAGACTGAATCCGTGGAAGGGAAACTACGGTGGCGCCAAAAAGGAACAACTGAAATCTAGGCAAAACATCACTGCCGCATCTGTTACTGTCTGTTGTCTGTACGATGTCAAGTGACAAATGTCAATACTCAAAAGAAAAGGGAGTCTGGCGTCATCTGTCAGTTGTCACATGTCAATGTGTAACTCAAAAATAATCTGCATTTTAGCAACAAATTCATTGATGAACACTGAACATATAGTTTGTGACACTGAATTTACTTGAATCATTGAGCTTACTCGCATCACCTATTTAATATTAAAAATCTGTATCAGATATTAAGATGCCTGAAAATAAAGATCTAGTACAATGTTATAACCGTGGTTGTGGAAAGCTTTTTAATCCCAACGATAATGACAAAGGTTAAGATTTTTCTCGATTCTAAAATATCATATTACTCTATCTGGAATTTCTGAAAGCTAGTGTATAGCTTTCAGAAAGTTCACATAATGTTGAAGTATTCGACACAAATTTCGGTTAAGACATTACCAGTTTAGATTATTGTTAATTTACATTTGGTTTGATTAACTTTTAAATGTTTTTTTTATAGACGAGTGCTGTCATCACCCTGGTGCACCTGTATTTCATGATGCGTATAAAGGATGGTCTTGTTGCAATAAAAAAAGCGTCGACTTTACGGAATTCCTGAATATTAAAGGGTGCACTGTTTCTAAGCATTCAAATGAGGTATGTATTAAACTTGACAAAGACAAATTTTATTCAGTCAAACTATTCTTAGGCTATGATTTTTATTAGTACACTGCTTAAAGCAGTACTTAGGACTTGTTCCATGAATGACAAGCCTTGCATGTATCCCAAAATAGACAAAAGCAATAACAATTTCATATTCATTATAGTTTGTTATAGATTTATTTATAAAACATCTAAGTAACTACAACCTATATATTTTTATTTTTTAAATTTTTCAATATTTAATTATTTTAGAAACCACCTGAACCAGAGAAGAAAGCATTGGATGAAGAATTGAATAAGAAAGAAGTTATAGAAATTAGGGCTCCCATTGTTGGACCTAAACTACCAAGACCTCCATTTGAGCTTGCTTTAGTTACTCTAGAGGCTCGTATTGCAGATTCGCTCAAAGAAATTGTTAGTAAAAGTGCACAGCAATCAACAAAGTCCTCCGAAAGGTAAATATTTATTTGTGTTATTTTCCTATGGGCTACTGAAAACTCACAAAAAAAACCTACAGCATAGCTGTCACTTCATGGGGGAAGCATGTGAGAAAATGTGGTACCTCTTACTAAATTACAATAAATTGGGGGATATAAACCCGGGATTCCGGGATCCCGACCCATTTACAATCCCGAAAATTTTGAGATTAAATTCTTTGAATTTTCGGGATCAGTAAATTAATTTAATACATGCTTTTTCATCCTGCATATATGTGCAACAAGTTATGAAGCAGATACACATTGGATGCACTATTTCCTTTTTCACACTTTCACAATTTAAACAAATCTAAAGTATAGAAAGTGAATGTTATTACTACAAGAAATAAATCTAACTAATTACTATAATTATTATAAATATGACTGATTAATGATTGACTAATGTTAAAGAAATGTTATAGGTTTATTATTATAGTACTGCAAATGAGACTTTTTTTTTTATACCACGATGGTGGCAAAAAAAGCATACGGCCCACCTGATGGTGCATGGTTACCGTAGCCTATGGGCGCTTGCAACACTACGGGCATCACATGCGCATTGCCGACCCTTTAAGAACCTATTGACTCCCCTCTTGAAGAACCCCATATTGTAGCCCTCAGGGAAAACCTCAGCAGGGAGTTCATGCCACAATCGGAGGGTCCGTGGGAGGAAATTCCTCTGAAATCAAACTGTACAGGACCATTTGGGCTCCAATGTGTGAGCCTGAACTCCCTGTCGATGGCGAGTGGTGCGGTGATAGAAAGTGGCCGTGGGCATCATGTCAAACAATTCCTTGGAACACAATCCATTATACAAGCGGTAGAACACGCATAAGGAGGTAAAGTCTCTCCTTAGACTTAAAGGTTCGATACCGCTTGTAAGTATAGGATCGTCGACAAGTCTCACAGCTCTCCTTTGGACCGAGTCAAAAGGCCCAAGCTGGTATGCTGGCGCTCTCGCCCAGAGATGGGAACAGTCCTCCATGTGGGGACGGACTTGCGCTTTATACAATAGCAGTCTCTGCCCTGCTGTGAAGTACCGCTTTGCTCTGTTTAGCACACCGAGTTTTTTAGATGCCAGCTTGGCCTTAAAATGACAAGACTATCTATCTCAAATGAGACTAACAGATTTAGAATTTAAAGTGAAACTCATTAATAAGTAAATATGTGATAAGTACCAAGTACCTTATAAATACGTAATAAGTAAACTTATTTACTAACCTTTTTATATTTTCATTAGTTTGTTTCTTGTTTAGAAGAGAAAACTTTTTTAGATTTTTATTCCATTTTTTAAGTTTGAATAATAAAAATAAAAGTTGATTTTTGGATATTTTCGCATTTTTTGTATGCTACCCCTAAATCCTGGGACTGGACAACAGGCACAGACAAAGTGCCTAGTCCCGTAAGCCCAGAATTGAAAAAAGGCCCAGGATTATATCCCCTACTCACAACTTATAAATGTGCTGCAACAACTTATAAAGAAAACTTCTTGTTTTCAGAGATGTCATAGAAATTGGTACTTCTTGCAAGAATGGTGGATGCAATGCAACGTATGAAGGGGCACAGAGTGATGACTCCATGTGCACATATCATCCAGGTGGTCCAGTATTTCATGAAGGGTTGAAATTTTGGTCATGTTGTCAAAAACGCACAACAGATTTCAACACATTTTTAAGTCAACCTGGCTGTACAACAGGAAATCACAAATGGTTTAAAGAGGTAAATTTTATACTCAAAATAAGAATTCTACACACACATGTTATTTTCATAATCATTAAATAAGACCTGCTAAATGTTCATAGCAAGAAGCCTATATACACCTGTAGACTGCATAGCCTTCAAAATAATGATGTCCATTGAAAGGCTCCTATACACAGTGCGTATACATGTTACAAACCTGCATAACTGACCTTCTGCCACACACCAGCCAGAAACTGGCTTTTGCGTTTTTGCATCAGACCATCTCCATATGACGGTTGACAGACACTAGAACAACAATAGCTCTAATATCATCCATTTTTCATATTTTTTCCAGAGCGCATCTACGGGTACAGTGAAATGTCGATGGGACTGGCATCAGACCCCTGAATATGTCATCATCAGTGTGTACGCTAAGAAGTACAACCCTAGAGAAAGTTTTGTCAAGTTGAATCCTATTAGGTTCAATACCAAGCTAGTGTTTTATGAAGAAAATAATGCCACTTTTGAATTGGACTTGGAATTAAGAGGAGTAAGTATTTCTTGAGTAGTTATGTAATAGGGAATATGCGTATGATTCAAATAATGATAAATTTTTTTATACGTAAAGTCTGTTCATGATGATGAGATGAGATGTATGCACATATTAATATATTTTTTATATAATTTTGTTTTGAATTAGAAAATAATTATTGAAAAGTGCAAAAATTGTGCAGGAAAATTAAATTAGATGAAATGCAATGCTATTGGTCGGAACGAAATGTGACGTGTCAATTCATAGAAAAGTGTTTCGGTCATTGACATAGATAATACATAAATGTCACTGTCTTGTCACACGCAAAAACACTGCAGCTACTCTGTGATGTATGTTACTTATTTTATGATAATCTATCACTATAATAATAATAATAATAAAGCCCTTTATTCAGAGAATTACAAATTTTTACAAATTTTGCTTATCTAATCAAATGAAATCTAGTAACTCGTCTGTTCGCCAATCGGCAAAGGCCTCCTCCAATCTTAACCATTCTTTTCTGTTCTCAGCCACCCTGCTCCATGTCACACCTACCATCCTCCACAAGTCATCATCCCATCTTTTCGCTGGGCGACCTCTTTTTCTTACACCATTTCTTGGGTACCATTGTGTGGCTTTCTTGCTCCACTTTTCAGTTCCTCTTACCATGTGTCCTGCCCACTTCCACTTAAGTCTTTTTGTTTTTATAGCTATGTCATCTACCTTGGTAATGGACCTTATGGTTTGGTTCCTCACCCTATTGTGTTTCTTTATACCCATCATGTTTCTTTCTATTGCCATCTGGCATACTAATAGTTTGCTGGTGACCGATTTTGTCAGTGCCCATGTTTGGCATCCATATGATAGGATCGGAAGGATGTATGTGTTGAACACTTTGGACTTCGTCGCTATGCCAATGTGTTTATCCTTCATCACTTCCTTTAGGCTCCAGTATTTCTTCCAACTATTTGTTATTCTTCTTTGCACCTCTTTGCTTATAGTGTCTTCTGGTGATATAATTTGCCCAAGATAAATGTATTCCCTGACAAACTCAACTTTGCTTTGTCCCACAATAATAGCTTCAGTGTCAGTTCCGTTTGTCATGGCCTTACTTTTGTCGGCGTTTAGTTTAAGCCCCATCTTTTCGCTTTCTAGTGTGAGTTCATTTAGCATTGTACTTAGTTCCTGTGGTGATTTGGCAAATAAAACTATATCGTCAGCAAATCTTAGATTTGTCAAGAGGTCTCCATTTATGCTTACACCATAATCATTCCAGCAAAGCCTTTTAAATATTTGTTCCAATACTGATGAAAACAGTTTTGGTGACAATGGATCTCCCTGACGCACCCCTCTTTGAATTTTAAATGTTTCGCCTTTTGTTTCCAGCTGTACACAAGCCGTGCTTTTCTTATAGATGTTCTTGAGCAGATTTACATATTTGGTTTCTATTCCTTGATGGCTCAGTGCCTCCCAGATCTTTCTTTGGAATAAGGAGTCGAAGGCTTTGCTGAAGTCTATGAAAGCAAGATGATATGTTAGATTGTATTCTTTGTACTTCTCTATGACTTGTCTTAATGTATGTATGTGATCTAGTACTGAATACCCACTGCGGAATCCTGCCTGCTCTTTTGGTTGGTTTTCGTCTAGCTTTTTCTCAATTCTTCTAAGTATAACCTTGGCATCTCAAATCTATCACTGAAAGATTTTTATTATAATACATAAACAAACAAAACAAAATCCATGACCTAGGTCGCTAGCCTGATTGTCAAATTCTGATTGAAGAATGAATTTTGACGTCAAAACGCGCGGCGAATTGCGGTCGTTTAAAAAGCTGTTATCAGCCTACTACTTTGAAAAAAATATTTTTCTTCCTAATATTGTTATTTCAGTGCTGCTTTTTATTTTACATTGATGTAATGATGTAAATTATCATTTAAAAATATAAATAAAATACATGCATATTCCCTATTGTTCAAATGAAAGCAATGGTACAAATTCTATTTTATTTTAGGTGATTGATGTCAGTAAAAGCAGCGCAGCAATGCTGGCAACAAAAGTGGAAATTAAATTGAAGAAGGCAGAACCTGGTGCTTGGAGTAAATTGGATTTTCCTAGAGAAGCACCAAAAAAAGTTGAAGTACAGCCACAAGAAGATAAACCCGAAGAGGATGACTGTGTTGATTTGTCAGATGTGGAAGCTATCCATGCTATAGGAAAGGTTAATGTTGCATAAATTATAGATAATAAAAAAAATGTAAGATTTATAATATTGTATTTTCTTTTAAAAAATGTCAACACTGCTATATTTAGTTTTCTTTCTTTCTTGATGCAACTACACCATCTCTTTCAAGAAGAAGAAGAAGAAGAAGTGACAGCTATGCTTTCGCGTATCGAGCTGCTTTTAAGTTTCCATTGGCCCATTGAAGTGGAGAAGGAAGGCAGGACAACACATTTGTATAATAATTATTCTGACGCCTTTGGTTGTCAGTGATCATCAAAAGTTAATAAATACTATATGAAGAAAAAGTCCAACTGTATTTAATGTCAATTTATTAAATAAAACGACAAATTTAAATCACGCTATAAATATGATAAGCAATATAATATAACTTAATTGCATTTAATATTATTTACATTACAACATGTGACAATAATAAATTTATTCTGCATTAATCTAGATTTACAATTTTTATTAGATATGCTGTCTGACATATTTTGATAGGGAAAAATACACAAAATTATTTTGACTAGATGTATAACTAGTTAATTTTCAAATTTTGAAACCTGTGCATTTTTAGCCAATAGAAAAATAAATCGAATCAGATTCAATTACTTAAAGAAGAAAATCTAGTGAAAGGAGAAAAGCAACTCTTATAATACAGCGAATTTCATACCTGCTATTTTTCGTTTAATCGTGTTTTTTGTAGTATAAGGGGGCAAACGAGCAGGTAAAGTCATTTTCATGACTAGAGACGCCATTGACATGAAGCATGAAGGCTATGCAGATGCGTTGCGATCTTGTAGGTATATATCGTAATTCTCTACTTTTACTGTGTGTAAGTGAAGATGGATACATTCTATTACTTTACATACTGTTATTTTCACATTTTGTTATTATGTATGTTACATACATACAGTATGTATTTTATTTTCTTTTCTTAATATATAGATTGTAGTGTAGCAAGCGGGCAATGATATTTATAGTTATTGGACAGATTTATTTTGGGATTGGGTTGCGTGGTGCCTACCTAATTTATATAATAAATAGTAAATAAAAATACCTACACAATATATAGGTATCGACAAATATCCCTATGATTTATCACATTATTTATACATTATAATATTATAATTACATTTTTAACATGACTAGAATAAAACATGAGATCAAATCTAAGTTACAAGTCAATATTAAACAAATAAAACTATATTTACCTATGATATTACTATGATATTTTTATTATGTATTTTAGGACAATCGCCTTACGATGATGTGATTGGTCTGTACATTTTTACATATCTAAGGAATGATATCAGTGGAGGATTTAGGCTTCCTGCCACCCTAGGCTCGGTGCGATGCGCCGCCCTTTTTGATCAATAAAGTTCTATACATTCTTAACATGTATTCCACTAATTAATTATACAACTCACGAAAAAATTCAAATAATTTTTTTTGGGTATATACTTCGGCTCTAAAATTTTAACGTTCTGAATATCATTTTGCCGCCCCCAAATGGTGCCGCGTAGGCCCAGGTCTCACCTCACGGCCTATGCGTAAATCCAGCACTGATGACAATAATGAGTAAGTAGGTATATTATAAAAAAAACGAAAAAGTATTTGTGACGAAGCTTAATGCTTAACTTTCTCGCGAGTTAGTTACTTGTGATTAAATATTAAAAATTATCTACAATAGGTATTCAATGTTTTCATATTTTAACAATTTTAATTCGTTACATTCAATCATGACCAGGAAATCCATAAGATACCTACCTAGTACGTACCCATTTAGTAATTTAATTTTAAATACAATAAATATATTTCGGACATGTTGAGATATATACATCATTTTCTAGATATTTTAGGGGTGGAGTCGACTCGTGAGCACGGCTGGTGTAACCCGGCCGAAACGTCGAGCAAAGGAATATGTTTGCGCAAGTACCTATAATATTTTATATTTTATCGTGTCCAAATCTTAAGGGTTTTAAAAACCTTAAGTAACTACAAAATGTGTAACGCGAAAGTCTCAAACAAGTATGACATTCATCATTCATCATCAGCATCTTAAAGTTCATGGCGAAGAGCAATGCTCCGTGATGGTGGCGGGGGGCGGCTGGAAGGCGTGGGTGGGCGCCGGCTGCATGCGGTACATGTCGTGCAGCAGCGTGGCGACCGAAACGTCGCCCACCGTGTCCCTGAAGAGCAGCAGCTCGATGGAGCGCGCTCGCACCGCGCGGAGAGACGGCAGCAGTAGTAGCAGACGACCGAATCTGAAAACTTCACTTTGTAACGAGCTGCCACAGTCGGTATTTCCGAACCTATACGACCTGGGGTGCTTCAAGAAAAGAGCTTACTCATACTTAATAAAAGGCCGGCAACGCGCCTGCAAAGCCTCGAGTTTTGCAGATGTCTATGGGCGGCGGTAGTCATCTACCAACTGCTCGTTTGCCCCTTATCCTATAAAAAAAATAAAAAAATAAGGGCGGTTTACGACGACGCACTTTCGACAGCTATGTATAAAAAATAGTAATGTTGTATGATATTACCCACTATATTACAACAGTTAGCAAAGGTAGGTTATGCTATGTCATCTAAAATATACGAAGGGTAAAAATTTATAATTTTTCACCCTGCGCCCCTAGGTACCTAAAACACTAACTACACGTAAAGTAGAGCAAAATATGCGTCGAGTTAATTTACCTTAGGTATATCTATTAGCCTAAGACAATCATCATCATTAAAGAGTCAAGCTTGTCTGTGCAGGGCTTGCCATTTTTTTTTTGCTCCGCCAGGCTATCCACTTTTCCGCTCCCCTATTCCTCCCAAAACGTTACGTACCTCACACAACTCAGCACATTTTTAATTAAATTGAACAATAAAAGGTCTCATTTGTCCTAATTTTGCCAACTTGGGATATTATTTTTTTATTGAAAAAAAAACAATGTTACGTAACACGTTGTTCGAAACACCCGTCCTGCCTCTGTAACGTATAGTAACGCTGTATAAGAGCCCCCTCCCCCCAAATTGCGTGACTTAATACTTGAACGTTCCCTAACATGTAATTTTAATACCAATTTAAATGAGCCAAAATATGACAAGTTTTAAATAAAATAGAAGCGTACCTCGTTGGTTGGCGGGTGTATCTGGTGCGGACGTAATCTGCGAGGATACACTGCGCCTGGTCCTGCAGCATCTCCACCGGCTGGGTCTCACTCAGTCCAGGCGTATCTACACAGTCATACTTATGTTTATTATACGAACTACGTCAGAGCGCCAGAGAGATGTCTACAGCATAGATTCTCTCTCTTCTTCAGCATAGATTTGTCTACAATATAGATACATTTCAGTCTATGATCTGAATAAGGCCAGATAAGTTACGAGTACCTCACCTACATGTTGCCCTAGTCACTACTACACTATGAGTCTGAGTCATAAGAGAACAGCCGATCAGTTCCCTCGCCAGTCGCCTCACCACCACACAACGCTCTCTTTGCCATCACTTGAGACGGTCTCAATCGGTCAATGAAATCGGTAATGTGAGAAAGCGGGAACTGCATAAATTCATCAATATAACAAGGATCTCTAACTCTTAATAATTCTATATACCTACACCCTTATCTACTAATGAATTAATTATCATTTCCTTATCCAGTCAAACAAAATAATATATACCTACTAAAAAATGCTTTAGATTTATGTTCTTATTTATGTATTATGGAGCTGGTTAGGAGTGGCAGGTGATCTGCCGTCCTGGCGTGTGACGTCATTGAAACAAGTTTACATCCACCAGTAAGACAGAGGTGATGATGACGAGGTATGAATCACAAACATAATCTCCGAGCTTAAATGTTCAAATCAATTAGGATGAAGCAAAAAGACTCAGAGAGTAGGAAATGTTACTGACCAGGTGAAAAAAGGACGATCGCTTTCATGCAGCCGCACTCACTGCCGTCGGGCGCAATTTGCCGGAATCGACAGAGAATCTCCTAAAAGCAAAAGGTTTTTGTTGCACTGAAAATATACAATGTATTTCTGGTATACAGTGGGAATCTTTGGTTGTGTGAAATTATACTTATTCTTACATTTTCAATTTATCATTTACTAATTAAATACTTCCTTCCGTAGGTAGGTATAGCAATTAATTGATAAATGGAAAATGTACTTTTACTTGCATTTTATTTTCATATCTACTGTGGAAGATTCATACCAATTATTACATATTTATTTGATGTTAGTTATGCTTCTTTTGGCGCGAAATTATGGAAGTGTATGTTTACGATGCGTATTGCGTACCCACACCGACACCATAATCAGACAAATAAAAGAAGGATTTTCACATAAATAAATTATTTTTGTAATGTTACAACAGAGAAATATAATTTACAACAAGTCGTAAGCATTCATTGGTCTATATAAACTTCACTTACACTTTATCTGCCTCTCGTATTCTTTATCCAATCTCTTAAGAATTTTGTAGATTTTAGGTCGACGGAAAGCCGCCAAAATCAAAGAAATTATTATTGATTAAACTAACGCAAATACGTTTTTTTCGCTCTAAATAATTAGGTAAGTAATTGTCATTGTATTATGTGACTGGCTTGTGCAATGGCCTAATAAATTTAATTAATTGCAAAGGTGCAAAATATGTATATAAATGTTAACCAATACAATTTGTTGGGTATTAGCCCTAAGCATACGTAACAGGATACCCAGTGCTAAAGTAATAGTGACTCATTTTAGTTTAGTTTTGCTTTTGTCTTTGAATCTTGACACAAGACTTAGGCTACAAAATATCTACGAAATTTGCTACGAACCTACAGAATACAATACCTACGGTTTCTACAAGGCTTCTACGATAGATTGCGAAGTTATTTTGTAGCTTCGTAGAGTAGGTATCTAGCCGAAGGTATCTACGAGGAAATCAAGTATCGGGACCGTATAAAAATCACTTAGTACTTTAAAGAATCATACAGGCCAATAATTAATGTCCTTAGGAATTCAAATTCAAAATCTTTATTTGTAAAAAATACGTTCCATATACAAATTAAGTTACCTGTAAAGTATTAAGTTCTAAGTCAGCCAGAGGTTCAGGGGGAAGTCGTGTCCTGGCCGCCGGAGCGGCCAGTAGCGGGGCCAGGTCCCACGGCGCCGACCACTGCGCCAGGTGCAGCAGGAACAGGTCCTTCCACGCAGCCCGCAGCAGTACCAGCTGGTCTGACGGCGCCAGCGCTTGGAACGGGGCCAGACATCGGACCCAGCGTACTGCCATGAACAGCAGTCGCGCACTGGTTTCCTGTTTAATTCAACATTTATATCCATTAGGTAGATACCTATTAGATATCACGTAATCTTAGAAAATGATTGCTGAAAACCGTCCAAGTGCGAGTCGGACTCGCGCACAAAGGGTTCCGTACCATTATCTACTTACACTACTACTACACTGTATAATAAGACGAAAAAATTCAAAAAAATCACGTTTGTTGTATGGGAGCCCCCCTTAAATATTCATATTATTTAATTTTTTAGTATTTGTTGTTATAGCGGCAACAGAAATACACCATCTGTGAAAATTTCAACTGTCTAACTATCATAGTTCATGAGATAGGTACAGCCTGGTGACAGACGGCCGGACGGACGGACGGACATCGGAGCCTTAGTAATAGGGTCCCGTTTTTACCCTTTGGGTACGGAACCCTAAAAAAGGGTAGTGTAGACTTTTGGTCCATGTTAGGATTGCTTTAAAATAGCATGTGAGCCATCTCTCTCTGTAGGTACGCATTGTGTAGCTGTGTATGTGTTTATAATTTATAAGTATTCGTGTTATTATCTGAAGCAAATTCGAGTATTATAATTTTCATATCAATTTGAACATTACAATTGAGTACGCAAACAGCGTGTTTGTATGAAGAGAGTAATGACATGTGGTAGGTATGTAGTAGCTGTAGGTACTCAGTTTTCTCTACCTACCCTATTCGGGAACTGCCATGACGTTGAAGTTGTTAAAGTTAAGATTTCAAATAGTTCACGAGAACATGAATCAAAAACAATAAAAAAGTATCAAAAAGAATCTTCTAGCGCTTCGTTCTAGCAATATTTAGGCATATTTTTCATTCACTATTATAATATA
>LUGF01042380.1:106068-121515 GCA_001625245.1 Calycopis cecrops
ACATTAAATATTGAAAAAAGCTGCGACTGAGTGTACCCAGAATGGAATCTCGAATGGAAAATTGCATATGGGTACACTCAACCTAAGCATATTAATCAACACAATTAAAAAAAAAAAGGTATATGTGTGCCCAATTTCTTGAAAATCGGTTTAGCAATTTTTGCGTGAAGAAGTAACAAACAAACATACAAACTTTGGCATTTATAATATTAGTAGGATAACGGATAAACTAGCAGTTGACAGAAACTTTTTATCAAACTGACGCCGATGGAGTATAGACGTGCACGTCATTGTTATGCAAACTTGTTATTCTATCTCTCCCCTGTTCTTTAATACAAGGTTAATACTAGGTCTAAAAGCGAGAGGCACTAAATGAAACCACATTTTTAAGTGCATCATTTTCTGACTACACAACAAAAATCTGGTCGATCTGAGCAATAGTTTAGCCACAGGATTTTTTTTAAGTTTTTTCTCACTTCGTACACTCTGTATTGTCAGCTGTGAGGCCGGCCGACTACGGGGGACCAGAGACAGTACAAAGCATGTTTCCATTTTTTCGCTATTTAACTTCTTTAAATAGTAGGTTGTTAACCTAGGGAGCAAAACACTTCAAAAATAGTGTTGCTCCCGAGGTGAACACTCTACTTTTCATCGCCCTCTATGAGAAAATGAGTACCTACTGCAACTAATCATTTTTATAACATTGTTAGCGTCCGATACAATACTCTCTGGTGTTAATTTATATTCATATTCACTACTTGACTGAGATGTACTCATTTTCAATTAATAAGTAAAATTACAAGTTTAAATAATTTATTAAGAAGCGCCAAAAAAATTCTCCGCGTTTTTTTTAATTACGCCAACGAAGACATATTATTTTGCCATAAAGCCAGCGATTTGCTCATACAATGTTCGAAATGGTGTGGCTACACGGGTGTCATGGCCTCATGACATCAAGGTCACCTTGACGTCATGACTCCATGACACCCGTGTGGCCGGATAGTAATTAATTTCTTATCTGGTCATTGGGGCTTTGACACACGATTTTATCCACGTTCCAAATTCAAATCACTTTCCATCCCTAGGGATCAAAGAGCTATTTTGCTCCCTGTTTACGAGGATCAAACTGCCTCTTTTCGAATAGATGTGATGAAAAAAATATTTTTAGATATAGAGGGATTAGTGTAACGTAAAATGGTGTGGTGTCCCAACCCTTTTCCAGCGGAAATGTTGAATAATAGCCATACGAAAAAGTGAACAATGTTATATATTGCAATTATATAAATGAAAATCAACCACTTTTTGAATAAACTAATATATAAATACGAAACTTCGTTGTAATATTTCAACGAAAAGAAAAAACTTTAATATAAAGTAGAGTCCACCATGAGATGTCAAGCGAGAGAGGTTATAAAAATGCGAAGGGCGTATTTGCAATTTGTGAGTACACTCAAGTACCTTAAGGTAACAAGAAACCGACAGCTCGTTTGAACTAACGTGAAAAAACTCTCACAAACCGAAAATACACGCAACGTAAAACTTAAACTGGTGTTAAAATCATTACAAGCCAAAAATATCTTAAAACTTATTATGTGAAGTGTAGACATATAGTGTTTTTTTTTTTTTTGTAAGTTTAAAATAATTATCGCCGCCTTCGCTGGCGCAGCGATTGTGCCTAATAATTATAGTTAATTAACAATAAAATACAAAAAGCATTTTTTTTTTTTTTTTATATAATACAATACATTCGCTTGGCTTGGTTGCGAGGTTTGGAGTCAGCGAGGGAGGAGTCTAGGCGGAGCCCTCAACACACGCAGCTACCCAGTAAGGTCACCTGACCGAAGTAATCCCCGATCAGGTGATGGCGGCCTCCGTATACCCGCCCGGGTAGCGCCTGAGGATCTGATCCGCCCAATACAGCACCCTCGCTTTACCTCAAAGCCTGGACCCAGGGTCCGGGGTTTTTCCATTCTTAGATTGTTGTTGTGGAGTTTATTTGGAATGGGGTGTTGTAGATTTGCCTTGGTTTTTCTCTTCAAATTTTGGCTCCATTCTTTTTGCCCACGGCTCTTATTACCTCCCTTGCGAAGTCCATCAATGTTTCCCTATGGATGTCGCTCGATATTAGTGATGGAAGATTACTCGCAGCAATGTTCGTGTCTATTTTGCACTCGCATTCGTGCCTTTTAGGGCACTCAAGGATGACGTGGGAGACTGTCTCTTCGCTCTGTTTGCACTCACAGAGAGGGGTCGTGGCGAGTTTCATTTTGTGGAGGTAGGCTCGTAAGCCCCCATGGCCTGTGAGTAGCTGCGCCGTGCGGTTGTCCATTTTTATTTTCCCCAGTGTTCGGTAGGCCGACTGGACGCCTGGGAAAAATAGTCTGGTCACTGAACCGGAAGTGGAAGCAGCGTATCTTGTCTGCCATTCGGATATGGTGTCTTGCCTGATGTTACGAACGGCGAAAGAGAGAGGAAACAGATAGTAGGCGTACCTTGTTTTGCCGCTATTTCGGGCCGCTTCCTTGGCCAACTCATCCGCGCGTTCGTTTCCCTCTATGTTCGCGTGAGCCTTCACCCAGTAAAAATCTATTTGGCCTCCCTGCTCCTCGATCTCTGCGATTTTTTCTCTGATTTCCTGGGCTAGTGGGTTCAGGCTATTTGGATCGGTGACTGTTTGGAGTGCGGAGACATATAGTGTAGAGCCAATAAGTGCACAGGGAAGATTCTAGTCTATGAAATAAGACCCATACAGCAATTGATCATATTTTTGCTCTACGACATTAGAAGAAATGTTTTATTTTTCTACGGCACGCACATCAATTAGACTTAAGAGCTTTTTAAACTTAATTTATAACCTGAGAAGAATCTAACGAGATTCGTCTAAAGTTTTTTGAATTTTAGACGAATCTCGTGAAAACTACCACACCAACAGATCTTCACGCTTTTGTTGTATATTTGGTGGGTAAAGTTAATATTACAATTTTTATCCCTATATTATCGTGGAATTAAAACGGTGCAAGCAAGACATTAAACAATTATTTAAGGAATAAAACAATGAAAGATCTAAGTGTCTCTCTTGTTTCTTTGTGTCTCTGTCTTTGTAAGTATGTAGTTTGAGTGTGATACACGTCAAACAGGGACTATGAACATTATATTTATATGTTTTCTAGCTGTGCTCCGTGGTTGACCCATATTATATGATTAATAAACTTCAGCCCCATATTTCATCCCCTTAGAGGTCTAATTTCGAAAAATCCTTTCTTAATGCTCACTTACGCCATGAAAAGAACCCGTGTACCAAATTTCAAGCTCAGGTACATTAGTTTCGGCTGTGCTTTGATATACAAGTCAGTCAATTTTGCTCTTTATATCTATAGAATTAGTGGAATAAATTTTACAGAATATTTTTCATCCTAAAAGCATGGAAGTCACAGTCACAACTAACACTAGAGAGCGTACAAAAAGTGAAACAGTTGTCGGCATCAGTGTGCACCGCCCTAAGTATAATGACGTCACGCAATCAGCTTACCTCGGCTGAGTCCATGAGAATGCGGCTATTGTGCCCGCACATGGCGCCCGGGTGCATACGCTAGTTCCCGCGCCGCGCCGGCTTAAAGTGAGGACGTGAATAGTGCGGACACTCCGCACGGGCACGGCTTAGCCGTTATAAAGGGTATAAATGATACATTTATGCCGTTTGAATATTTCATGTGTAGCTTCGGAGTTCGAATCCGACACTGCTTTTACACTACGTAGATATACCTAAGTATAAATGTATCTGCCTATGTACGATAGACTCTAAGAAGGTTACAGATTACTGTGAGGGCGTCAATTCCAGGTTAAGGACTTGGGAGATCTGGATTAATTGGCAATTGGCAATTGACCCAACAACAAATAGCTTACCCTACATAATGTATAGATGACATGTAGGGTAGACCCTGAGTTTGTTGCTGATTAATGTGAGGACGTCAACTCCAGGTTTAAAATGAAAGTGGACTTGGGAGATCTGGATTAATTGGCAATTGGCAATTGACCCAACAACAAATAGCTTATCCTACATAATGTATAGATCATGACATGTAGGGCAGACCCTGAGTTTGTTGCTGATTAATGTGAGGACGTCAACTCCAGGTTTAAAATGAAAGTGGACTTGGGAGATGTGGATTAATTGGCAATTGGCAATTGACCCAACAACAAATAACTCTTACTCTACATAAATGTATCTATGTATAGATGTAGGGTAGACCCTGAGTTTGCAGCTGATTAATGTGAGGACGTCAACTCCAGGTTTAAAATGAAAGTGGACTTCGGAGATGTGGATCAATTGGCAATTGGCAATTGACCCAACAACAAATAACTTACTCTACATAAATGTATCTATGTATAGATGTAGGGTAGACCCTGAGTTTGTAGCTGATTAATGTGAGGACGTCAACTCCAGGTTTAAAATGAAAGTGGACTTGGGAGATGTGGATCAATTGGCAATTGGCAATTGACCCAACAACAAATAACTTACTCTACATAAATGTATCTATGTATAGATGTAGGGTAGACCCTGAGTTTGTAGCTGATTAATGTGAGGACGTCAACTCCAGGTTAAAAATGAAAGTGGACTTGGGAGATGTAGATTAATTGGCCATTGGCAAATGACCCAACAACAAATAACTTACTCTACATAAATGTATCTACTTATGTATAGATGTAGGGTAGACCGTGAGTTTGTTGCTGATTAATGTGATGACACTAACTCCAGATTGAAGAATGAAAGTCGTCTTGGGAGATGCGGTGAGACTGCATTAGACAATTGGCACTTGACCCAACAATAAGTACTATTCGTAGCTTCCTTTATTTCTATCATTGATTTGGAACTACGTAAAATTTTTCGCTACGTGGATCTAAATCTATGATTTCTATGTTGTCCGACGAAGCAGCAGCCTTCACTGCTACTTTTTTTAATTTGTAATTTTTTATCAGTTTTCGGAATTTTTAAGGACTTTCGTATTTAATTTTTTCACTGATATCTGGATTCATTTTATACGTTTTACAACTTTAATTTAAGAAATGCTGCCTACCTACTGTATGATATAGTAGGCCTTTCTCTACATAAGTCAAATCGCCCTATTCTCCATATAAAAACGTTTTGATCTTTTAGTCGTCGAGAGATAACAAAAGAATACAGCCTGAGGCGAAACAGGCCATTATAGTGGCAGTCAACATGTATCCATAACTATACGCAACTGATGTTAACCTTTGTTTATAGGGAGCGTGTAATCCCAAATAGAACACGTGCTTTTTTCTCGGTTTCCTCCCTTACCCCTGGTAGATCTTCGCAATGGAAAGTGAACCTTACAAGTTTGTGTTAAGCTGTAGTTTTCTTTAATGGCGTAAAATAGCCAACAACTCAGGGGTCTTCCACTTTGACGCGGATAAGCTAGATTTTAATTACATTACGAAGAGGTTTAGGTGAAGTTTGATAACGGTCTGTTGACTTGTTACTATTGCATTGAAATATTTTATCTATTTTCAAAGGCATCTTTTTTCATAGTATTGGGGTAGAATCTGACTAGTGCAATCTAGGACACTCTCACCGACCTATCTTCTTAACTATACTGTTACATGTTTACATAACAATTAATTATTATGGCTGAGCCAACAGCCCATCATCATCATCATCAGCCTATTGCCGTACACTGTTGGATATAACACGCAAGTGCCTCGGTCTTGGGTATCCTATCCCACTGCCTGCCCACAGCTTTGCCTAAGTCGTTCGTCTTGTCATGGGGCGTCCTACACTACGTTGGCCGGTACTCGGTCTCCACTCTAGACCCAGTCCAACAGCTCATCCCCTCCTTATAGTATAAAAAGTCTACTAATATTATAAAAAAGTTTGGTAAAACCAAATGTGCATGCCTTAAGCACTCGTGTCATACGTATGTTATTTAAATTAGATACTCATGATAACATATACGTTTTTCACCAAAAATTGCTTTTTTTATTTTTAATTTTCAAATAGTTTTATGGTAAAATTGAATCTTAAAGAAAATAAGTTATTTTATATTTATTAGACATCATAATGTAAAAATAAAAACTGCTTCAGATAAAAGCGATTATTACCAATATAAATTACATAATTTTAGTCGAGAAACGTTGGTATACATAAATAACATCATAAATTAATAAACGTTAGACTAATAAAATTGTGCTGGCAGCTTATATGAATGACGCAATTAAAACTTAACCATAAAGAATGTCTCTTACCATAATGTTTTAAGTGCGCGAACGCGATTTATTCAATTATACACTCTAACGTTGTGAAAATAAAGTCTCAAGTGGCTTTACTCTCAGAGTAAAGCTCACTGTTGACACATTTTTGACGTTTACTCTGTGTATTTGTATACAAGGCTGCCTAAGATGTAAATTTTTTAGTTTCAACAGTACACATTTGATTTTTTACAATAAAACGAATAATAATTGAGTTATGGTTTTCTAATCAGTTCGTCACAATAGATTTACGGACCTATTGAAATAAAATTTAAATCGATTAGTTATGTTTTTCAAAAGTTATGGTGATTACAGAGAGAATGTTATATGTTTTTCGTAGAATTTTTTCTGAAAAATTCATTTTTTTATCTAAATTGTGGGTTGGATTGCTGTTTATTGTTTAGAAAAATGACCATTGATGTTTTCTTTTATTGTGGTATGAAGGCCAACCTACTTTAAGCACTATATTATTATTTATTTAAAATAAAACTCTGACCGAACCCAGTTTTTTATTTTTAGGCGAGAGTAGAGCATACCTACGCTCGCGCTTAAGGCATGCAATTGAGGTTTGTTTGAACGCTTTAATCTCAATTCTCAACTGCTACTGGTCCGATATTATAAATTCTTTCAGTGTTAGGTAGCTCATTAATCGAGGAAGGTTATAGGCATTCACAATAGGACGAATAGAAGTGAACTATTCGGGCTATGTGGTGAACACGAGCGCTTATAGACAAATTATACAATACAATTATATACCTATAATATCCGTGACCGCTTCTTTGGGCATTAATTCCCGCAAAGAAATGGTTCAATAGAGACACATTTTAGCGAGTGAAGCCACGGGGCATAGCTAATAATATAATGTAATCTATATCACACCATAATAGTGTAGATTTCTGTTATCAAGTTCTTTTTCTTTTTTTTTGTAGTATACGGGGCAAACAAACAGTAAGAGCAAGAAATAAGGAAAAAAAAATACAGAGGCGTTGCCCTCCTTCCTCGACCCTCTCCAGGAGCCGCTGGACAGTTACACACCGCATGAATCGCGGTATGTGGGTATTTTACGCCGGTATCGTGCAAGCAAGAGGTACCTCTCCGGTCGTGCCGGTCCAATTCGGCTGCAATGCAGAGTGCCACTACCTCTTCGCAAGTGCTGCTGGTAAAAAAAATGGTATATATATATATATATATATTATGATATAGGAGGGCAAACGAGCAGCCGGAACCATTTTCATGACTACCGACGCCCACAAACATCCGCATAGAGGCTACACAGATGCGCTGCCCTCCTTTCTCCTCCCACCTCCATGGGCCACCGGCTACTTACACACCGCACGAAACGCGACAGCACAGCTGTCACTTTACGCCAGTCTCGTGTAAGCGAGTATATGTAGTATTCTCTAATCGGTATTAAAACATTCAAATAAATTTTAATACAAAAATATACTTGAAAAAGAGGTGAAAAAGGTTAAACTTGGTAGTACCTAAATCATATTTTTCATGACTCGCTTATTACGATAAGCTCTTTGTAAAAAGGATCCTGTTCAGTTGCCTTTTGAAAACGTACAAAAGGGAGATTTAACTTCAAACATCTATGACCAAAACTTCACAAGTGAACACAATAAATAAGAAATTATTTAACGTACATCTGTAAAAACTATTACCATGTGCCTATTGCTCTAAATATTTAAAAATGTCTAATCTATTATATCTATTCTTCTTCTCGTGTCAGTGTTCAGCAGTGTATATTGTATTCTCTGTCTACGGTTTAATCTATTGAATAAGATAATAGTTAGGGCCCGCTTCTGCCCGCTCTACGTATGTATAGTAATCTTTAGATTTCGATTAAGTATTTTTTTAAATTTTTTTCTTAGATTAACTTTGAATTGATTTTATCTTTGTATTTTGTATGTATTTTTAATGTCTTTTTTTTTCTATCATTTATCTTTGTATTTTGTATATTTACTTTTGCATTTTGTATATTACTAGCAGCCGTGGTTTTGCGTGCGTAAGTTTCGTTCTCACGGTAAAATCGGAATTAAAAGTTGTAGGTGCTATATTTTACGACAATGTTCCCTTTTCACGTTTCTTTTCCATATCTACAGAAAATTTCACAAAAATAAGTCAAGCCGTTTTGCAGGAGTTCAACCACCGTAACACGAAACTTTTACTACATACAGATGATTGTAATGTTAGCCGTTAATAATAGCAATACCGTTATTGAGTTCAGTTCAGATAGGTAACTCGTAAATTCGAACTATACGTCGCGTCGTAGCAACACTACTCGTGTAAATGTACTTCTACGGTCGATAATATAGTGATGTGCTTACAGTTTTATCGATTATACTCCTTAGTAAGACTACATAGTAAGTAATGTGCCACTCTCCTGTCTCCTCTTCTCCAATCCGTCGTCGGAATTTTACAAAAATGTGTCAGCACAATGATCAGGGCTCATCAGCGAGTGAGAAGAACCACCCCGGGCCTGCTGGCTCAATTGTCTTACTAACCTTTAATGTAATTTAATTAATATTGAATAACACAATGTTATTGCCAGTTTCTGTAAAATATTGCCGTATTAAAGATTTATTTTATAACATTTTAATATTTACTTTATTAGATTGGCACTTGGCAGGGAAAATTTCGCGTTAATTCAATAAGTTCGACCCCATGTTCCATAACCTGTTTAAATAGTATAACATCAGCTATGTTTTATTTACTCGTCTTTATTTTTCGTCATTTCTACGACTGAGGCTCTTCAAAATGAGATCATAACTCATTTTTTATGTACTGCTGGTTGATTGGTGGTTTTATGTACAATGGTTCCAAAATTACTGGGACAACAAACGTCTTGTATTCTATTATATAAGATTTAATTACCTATTATGATGTATTTTTAAATATAAAGAGCACATTTTACCAGAGTGAAGTCCTTTTCCATTAGTTACAGGACATTTATCGATAACAGGTACATCGTGGGCACATCGAGCTGGGAGGCGGGCAGCCGGGTGGGGTGTGATTAATGACCAAATAATCCCGCTCGCCTCCCAGCTATGAAAGCTTCACGAAGCCGAATTGGTGAATGGTCAATAGGTTCACTTGGTAAAAACCTGTAAGACGCACTCACTCCAGCTAACATTATTTTTTAGAAATATGTGAATTAACAAAACCCTGTCATTAAGGTTTTGTACATTTCGAAGCAACAACATTATACACTATAATGTCAAATTATAAACTACACAAGTCTTTTTGTTATCTTGAAAATTGTAGCTTTTTTATATTATTTTTTTCGAAAAGACAATAATGCAGTTTGAAAGACTAGCGCCGTAAGTGGAACGTTAACTTTTGTTACTAGTAATTATTTAGCTACTAATCTATTACTCTTTAACATCAGTATCATCTCTACAGTACATTGATGTATTAGTGTTGATTTTATTCATCTTAATCCTACTAGTATTATAGATAAGACAGTTTGTATGTATGTTTGTTACTATTTGAAGCATTTGAAAAAAAATGGCAGACATGTAAATTAAAATCTGGGATAACGTAAAAATCACTTTCAATCCCGAAAAAATTAATGCTCCTTTAGGATACAGTTACATATGAAACCACGTCATGGTACACGGACACAGCTGAATAATTACAAATCTCAATCATTGAAATAGATGACAATAAACTCTTCAACTTGTATTAATTAATATTAATAATATTGCGCTGCAATATTTTTTTAGTCTCTAAGAATTTATTACAACCAACTAAAGCTATAGCTATTACAGCTCCTTTTTCCAATAATATTTCATATCATTCAGTAACAAAAAGAAGTTTACTAATACCACAATATCCACTGTTGGACATAGAGATATCAAGTGATATTCGCCTACGTCATGGTACGTAGAGTTTAACTACGAGCAGGATGACTCGGCCAATTCTACGATTAAGCTTCTCCGTCGACGGTAACTTGGTATACAATCTATATAAATGCGGCTGGGGAATAGGATTATTGTAGCTCGATACTGATATGAGATCAAATAGCTATTTATTCGCTCTGTTGAATATATAAAAGCGTCATTACTCCACCATATTTGTATCTGGCCATATTGCCATTCTTTTTATGAAACATAAAAAAGTTTTGTTTTTTTTAAGTTATATTTTTAATTATTAGTTTGGAAAAATTCTATATTGCCATTACACTACTTAATGCTACTAGCTAACCTTCATTATAAGCATCTATTTCCTTTTTTCTTAGATCATTTAGTAACGTTTTTTTGTATTCGTGTTTTGTCACGTTTTTTTGTTGGTAAGCGAGTGGGATAATATGTGGATTTATCCACATACTCTTTTAAGAGTATTACCTTTTCGCCACTGACATTTATTCTTGTAGGCTTAAAATCAGTGCCAATTGTTATTTTATTCTATAGGAAGCCAACGAGTCATCAAGTTATCTGATAGAAATGAATATAAATTCTCTTAGAGTAGGTATATAAGTTTGTAGAATACCTGGCCATAGAACTCTTTCTATGGCTATGCCTTCCATTGAGCCATCAGGACTTAGAAACCGTTTGAAAATTTATGTAGTCGTATGTACTTCTCCGTGTCATGTCAGCATAATAAAAATACAGCCATGTAAAATACAGAGAACTGTAGCTAAGTCAAATGTTAACACTGGCTAAAAAGGATTTATGAAATTAAAGGGGAAAATTTTGTTAAAGTTATGAACACAAAAGTAATTTTATTACAAAGTATTTATATCAAGTGAAGATATGTTATTAAATTATTTAATAAAAGTTCATATTCGAATTCATTGAATACTACGGCATTTCAACTCGATGTATGTGCAATGAAATCATCGCGTGGAAAATATCCTGCGAGAGAGCGACCCCATGTTCCGACATTCGTTTCGACGCTAATTCCAGCCGCATTTGTTCCATTACATTTCCGACACAAAGTAGATACGCGTTTGTCGAATTGACTAGGTGGATGCGTCCAGGCGAATCTGGATAGAGGGGGACGGAGCGAGAATGTTCC
Source organism: Calycopis cecrops (assembly GCA_001625245.1). Taxonomy (NCBI): domain Eukaryota; kingdom Metazoa; phylum Arthropoda; class Insecta; order Lepidoptera; family Lycaenidae; genus Calycopis; species Calycopis cecrops. The sequence goes on from LUGF01042380.1 coordinate 117,352, forward strand.
GCCCGAGCGAGAGGGACACGAGATCAAAAGTGAGAAAGATGTATTCAGAAGTGAAATAGTCTGCTGGCTGAGCACATCATCATTAACGAGCCAGAGGGCGGAGGGCAGCAAAGAGGCAGGGGGGGCGCGTCAGATGGACCGGCTCCCACGCTTAGTTACACCTGCGCACGATATTACTCCTTACCGTCATTGGGACTAGGGAGTACATTGCCTTACACCTGGTGGGCCAAGAGAAGCGATCTGGAAAATATTTTTGAGTGCACCGACATAAATATGAGAATTATCCGAGCTACTTACGTACCGCGGACACGGCTTACCTGTATCTCGCGGCTATAACGGCAGCCTATTTCGGACATTATTGCGCTTTGTTAATATTACTTTGAGAGAGGAACTTTTTGGAGATAAGTAGTTACCTAATATTATGTAATCTGTTAAGAAATAAACATATTGTTTTATTGTGAAGCTTGTTTTATTGGTAGACATTATTTTTTTTTGCTATCCTACTTTGTATATCAAAACAATGTTTATTGAAGATGTAAAATTATAAATATATAATTATATATATTGTAGAAATATAGGACAAACCTAATTGTATTAACTGTTCAGATCTGAAACTTAGGTACTTATTGAATATGCTCATAAACAGCCTCCATAGACAGGATAAAAGATTACACATTTCTCAAGACATAACATGAAAAAAGACGATACTGTAAATGCTAATTTTAGGAACAGCCGCCATAATTCTACATTAGCAGTTTAACTAAATGAAAACATATTTACGAAAATTTAGTACCCAAATTACTATGCTGTAACCGCATACATACAATTCGCATATACCTAAACGCGAGCGAATGAAATGTACGCTGCAATAGTTTACGGAACAAGTATCGTTGTAAAAAGTTGACGGTGTATCTGGCAGCGGTTTTTGAACGCCGTACTGAACAAGTTGGGAGTGCGCTATCCGCACCATATAAATAAACTTATAACTTGTTACGAAACTAAAACCGCCAATGTAACCTTATATTTTGATATATTGCATTCCGTTTTAAAGTTCTACATATGGGAAAATAAATGGTGGTATTAAATGTTGCATTTAATAAAAGATTTATTTGTATTTTATTAAGCTGCTAGCTGACCAGGTCACTTGTGTGTGTCACACCCTTTCTTTTAACTTGGACAATGTTTCAATTTTTTATTAAAATGGGTTCAGTGGTCTAGGAGGACCCAATCGCGGGCAAACAATGCCACTAATCATTTATATAAATATATTAAGATGTTACGGTATCTACCTTTTACAATTAATGTTCTGAACTCATGCATATTATGTTGTGTAGGTTTTCGATTGTGTGATTGTGTAGCTTGGAGTGCAGATCAGTAATACACTCACAATAATATTATTAAAGTAAAAAAGTACTTATGTACCTAAATATACATATTAGATATATTGAGGCATAGATTTTTGCAGTTCAAATAACTATAAATTCAATAGCAGGGACAAACCACGTAAAACAATAATACGACTAATAGTTTACCATAATCACTGTCATTATCGGAACCAAAAAACAATTACGGATCAGTCGCAAATCCATTCATAATACAATAACTCCCCAGAAATAATTAACTACGTAGATTATAGAAAAAAGTATCATTAACAGCAGATGCACCCACCTCATCACAACTCTCATTTTTAAACGTTATGACCGTACAATAATTTAATTAGTTCACGCACGACAATCAAATTTAATTTAATGGGAAAGATTCTCGAGAGGGGTGGCCGTTGCCAAAATATTGATAATTTTAAATTACGTTTAAGAGCACACCTTAAAACAATAAGGGTTTGTATTTCATCTTTATAATATCGTACAATCGCTGCGTGTTATTAATTTATGTTTTTATAATTTAATATAATTTATAATTAGGGTTATTTCTGATATTTATTGTGTGAATAATATTCGGTCTGGTGGTGTAGAAGTACCTATGTTAATAACGTTGCGTACGTTATTTTGTTTGAAGGCTTGAAAGTTTTTTAATTATTCAGTTTTTTTACAAAATCCACGCACCTTAATAGTTCTACATTCAAATCATTACACAGAAAACAAAGTCGCTTAACGCTGTCAGTGTGTCTGTATGCTTAGATCTTTACGTACGCAACAGATTTTGATGGGTTTTTTTATAGATAGAGTGATGCAAGAGGAAGGTTAATATTATGTATAATTTCTTATTTAATATATATTATATATTTCTTAAAACTCTATTTTTGAAGCCCGAATCCACGCGGGCGAAGCTGCGGGCGGAGGCTAGTAATATCATCTGCACAAACTTCCTAGGCAATCATCTGCTTATGAACGTTGATTAGATTATTATAATTTTTTACTGAGCTTGATTTTTTAATATTATAATCTCTAAGCATTTTTTGCCTTCGAGACAAGACTGCAAGCCTGAGAGCCATCAAAAATATAATATAAGTGAAAGTGTTGCAAATATGTTCCAAACTCACATAATCCCTCTACTGTACTCCAAAAGTATCCCAAGAAAAGTGCGAGTGACTTTTACTGAACTCAATTCTTTTTAATTTTTTTACCACCTTTCCATTGCATCGGCTGCGATAAGGGTTATATCCCTACAAAGATTCATCCGGAAACAGGGCACCTAGGTAAAGCTCTTAATCCGATATCCGTAATTGTAGGTACTCGTACCTACTACATGAATAATCTACGGACTATGGCTAAGATTTTGTTGTACCATATCGGTTTCCATACCATAGCATACATTCTCAAAAAAAAATCTCGAAGACAGCAAGAGCTTACAATCACTATAGAAAAGTATTATAAATAACCCTTCTAAGTATCATCACATCGAAAACACAACGTGTATAAAATACTATTAAAATTAATTGTTTACTCGTAATTGCATCTTCACAAGCATAACTAATCTCACAACAATGGGAAAGTTGAGCTCCCCCAGCTCCCGTGAGGAGGGTCGCTCTCGCCGTGGTCAGAGGGCAGAGGTGTCGAACACGTGTTGAAGTCCTAAACACTCCTCTAAGAGCTGCGATCAGATCCATTTGACACGCTTCCTACGGCGTAACACGCAATGGTTTTCGGTTCATTAGAAAAACATAAGGCCTTTTCGTTATCATACGAATATACGGCTCATACAGCCCCAAACAAGACGTATGATTATTACATTGCTGCTTTAGGTAATTATTTGTAATGATACTAATTTTATAAATGCAAAAATTTTTAAGGTTTTTGTTACTTATTTACACAAAAACAACAGCGCGAATTTAAATGAAATTTGGTTTAGATATCCTAATAATATTATAAATGCGAAAGTTTGTATGTTTGTTTGTTTGTTTGTTTGTTACTTCTTCACTCAAAAACTGCTGAACCGATATTCATGGAATTGAGGCACACACATAGAGAGTAACTTGGATTAACTCATAGAATAGTTTTTGTCCCAAAAAATGTTTCTATGGGATGTTGTGAGATGATTTTCTATTTTCCACGGGATCGAAATTCACGCAGGTGAAACCGCGTGGCGCAGCTAGTATGACATAGATTACATTCTGGGATAATATAACCATATGGCAACGAATTGTTATATTAAATACCGGTAAAAATAATGATTAGGATAGTTAGTAGAGTATTTTAAAGAAACGTCTATTCTGCTGTTGGATAGGGTAGTAGTTTATTACCGCCGATTTTCCAGACATTTGGTAGATACTTTAAAAAATCACAACTTGTGTCTCTCTCATACTACCCAGGATTCGAACCTGTGACCTCGCGATCTGTATCTAAACATATTTGCCACTAGAACAACTATCTATTATTACTATTTATTTACATAAATCTTCCATAATAATAACTAGTACACATGTCGGTGGTAAGAAGATGATAAAGGACAATTGTTTAACACCATTACACATAGACCCTAAAGCGTGTAAGGTAACTGAGAATTCATTACGGTTTTGTGTCTTGTTGTAAAACAAAAGGACTTCGGAAACGTTTGGCGCACCGTTGATTCAGATTCTGCGCGGGAACCGTGAAATTAAAAATAAATATTGTTAAACGTCAGTATGTTACGGGCGAGCGTCGGAAAATATCGGGGGAAATTAAAAAAAAAAGATAAAATGGACGGTGCCGGTTCACGGGGGCGGTGGGA
>LUGF01042380.1:146082-157459 GCA_001625245.1 Calycopis cecrops
TGCAAGCATTATAAAACGATTATAACGAAAACTAATGACATTGGCATCTTTTGTACGAAAAATAATGGAGTGTTCTCCAGTTAATGGCACTTATATCTAAATTGTAAAAAAAAATCAATACTTTGTATTGCTAAAATGACGGTATCTATGTAATTTTATTTTATTTTATTTTATTTTATTTTACTTTATTTGGAAAACATACAGTGATAAGTAACTTAAAAATTTTAACTATATACAAAACAAGACACCATTTATGTGTTTTCACATATACTTTTCTAGACAAATTACAATAGCTTGAACACAAACAAAAGTGAGATATTGTTACATCAATGATCTTACAAGCAGCATAAGAGTTTCTAGGCTATTTAAAAAGTTTACTAAACACTAATTTTGTATGTAGTAATCCAGTTTAGGGAATCGCATCGAACCAGTGCTTCGTCATGATTCTTTTTAAAACATTTGTTGAGGTGTTGAACAAATCGATATGTAGTTCAGGAATGTTACTTAATTTATTAATTATCTTCGAGGTTCGTATGAAAAAAAAATGGTGGTAATGGTCTGTTGGTGTACGACGTTGGCATAAATTAACGTTTATTTGCACTCGTTACTTGAAGTCGATAAATTAACGTTTATTTATACTCGTTAGTTGAAGAAGCCAATCGATTAGAAATTTTATCTCTTAGCTTTATTACGTAGTTTAGGTGCTACCAGTAATATATGCCCCGTACTAAGTACAGATGAACTGTAGTTAGTACGGGGTTAGGCTAAGGTAGTATGATAAGTCCCTAGTTATTAATATCATTGAATGTTTATATAACTTTCAAATAAAAGAAAATTCTAAAAGCAAATAGGCATTTGATTTTTGGCAGAAAAAATATCTTAGGTTTTCTTTTTTTCTGATACTGAAATAGCACGTTGGTCAGATAGTAGCACTATAAAATACTTAGTATCCAATAAGGTCCAGGCTCTAGGTTCTAGGCTCCTATTATTATTTACTTTGGGTTACCTGATAATAAGTACATACATAATTAGATATGAACACTTCGATAATTAAAAAAAATACTACTAGACTACACAGGTACCACCACATAAAACTCTTGAAATGATTAAGATCTTTTTCACATTCTAATATGTGAAATAAACTTTATTTTATTTTAATTTATTTTATTTCGTACTCTCATAACATTTCTCACAGTGCAACAAAAGAACAAACAGATTAACACCATGCACCCTATGTTATTAGTACAAATCCTAGTCATGGAGGTTGTTGTTTCAAGACAGACATTAACATTTAATCTTGAATAACCAGCGCCGCGTGCCGCGAAGTGTGTTATTGTGTGCAGATTTAATTATATGAGATTTACAAAATAAAGATAAAATAAAAAGTAAATTGTTGAATATTAACCATAGGTAGGGAGAAAAATTCAAACTGTTACTTATGTACCTAGTCATTCATAAGTTCTGTTACAAAATCTGAAATAAGATAGACAATAGACATTATAACTTTGTGATAATGCAACAAATGTCCCTATTAGGTTAATTTACCCATAAATATTTAGAGTAACTTAATAATTAACCTTTCCAATTTTACGTTTTTATTCGAATGCATGTCATTTTGCTAAATTAAATGATGAATTCTTAAGGTTAAGATAGTTTGAGTAATAATTATTAAGATTAGATTTTTAAAAGATAAGTATGGTCTAATCTGGCTTTTAGAAATAATATATCCAGGGAGAAAGAAACTGGGCTTTACACTTTATAAACAAATTGCAATGCAACAAAACATAATATTAACAGCCATGGGAAAATTTCACTAGTATTGTTTTAACATTGATTCAATAAAACGAAACGTATTTAAAAATAACACTCGATTTGAATTTTTAAATCTGGAACGGGTTGTTCGTGTGATTGTTCCATTTTTCAAATGATAACATACGTTTATGAGAACAAAAAATGCGGCGGGGTGAGATCACCCTCGACACAGCCACTTGAACACGACAAATAGCGTGCGCGTGACCGGGCCAGCACGAGCCGGGCTCACTTAAGCTTTATTTGTTCAGCGTAGGACATCTTCTGGTAAGTATTAAAATTAGAATATGTTTATGGAACATTCTAGACATAATTTTACTCTAGGTAAATAGATATTAGGAATTTAGGTAAATAGGTAGTGAAGTAAAACTGTATGAAAAGAAAAAAGAATTGATCATTATTCTTCATTGAAATATTTAAATAGATTTGCAAAGGAAACTGTTTTTTTTTAAATTAAATTGTTACAATAGTTATCAACTGAACTAATGTATGTTATTTGATATTAAAAGTTTCATATAAAATATTTCATTGGTTTTAAATTAATCAGTAAATATGAAACCTTCGCTGATCCCAAAAATATAATCCTTTTAGGCCTTATACCAAAAACCTACATGCGTACACATGGTAATGATAAGCACGGCATGATAAGCACACTGTACATATTTCAGGATGATGCTCTCGTCATATTATGTTCTAGATACATATTTGAGTTGGTAACGCTATACCAAATTATCTAAGCCTATTTCTAAATATAATTGTGGTAATTTGAAACAATTGTAATGGAACTACGGCTTAATAATCCCGTTATCTTTCAAATGAACTATCCATCAGGAAAAGAATATAACTTGACAAATAGTACGTTTTACATGTATGGTGTTAAGGGGAAGCTGCTCTTAGCGGTGTGATGGCGCCTCCTTACTCGCGCTGACAAATGAGCACTACGGGGAAAAATCGCAACTCGCTCACCGCGTTTGGCTGAATTAATTCGTCTCGCGATGTCTCTTAGCGCGTCACCCTGTCTCGAGAGCTTCGTATGTAGTAGAAGTGGCATATTAAAAATAAAAATATCTTCGGTATATTAAGTATTTAGTATTTTTCGCGGTAGTTGAATCTGAAATACTCGTAATTCGTTACGCAGTTATTAGGTACTTATAACAAAAATACCCATAATGAGAGTTGTATGTCTAAAAGATTTTGTAAGAAACGGAGAGACAAGTTTTAGCTTCGTAAAACTCTCCTTGGACCTTTGAAAGAACGTTCTTTTTTTGGTATATAGAATTTAAAAAAATGAAGTCGTATATTCTGACGCTAAGTAAGTTTGTTTTTTTAAGGAATCGATGTCATGAGATAGATTTATTTTACCTGACTATGACCCCGGTGGTAGATTTTATTGTTGACGTTCAAAAAGTAATTCCTGTAATTCTATTTTGAATAAAAACTTTTTGACTTGATTTGACTTTGACTTGACCAAGAAAATAGGAGGATTGTGATTTTGACCGGTTAATTTAAATACTGAGTTTTTTCGTTATACACACAGAAGAACATACGGATAAAAGATCATGGTTCTTGAGCGGAGGTTGTATATGGAAAGACGAAAATTTTATTGTATAATATAAAAGAAATACAAATCTTTATTAGACCAAGGAATAAACATACCTAAGTAAGTTAGATATTGACATAATATCACTGCACTATAATATATCTATAATGCAGGACTATTGGTATATTAATGACGACTACATAGTATAAAACAAAATCGCTTTTCGCTGTCTGTGTGTCTATGTGCTTAGATATTTAAAATATGCACCCGATTTCGATGGTTTTAATAGATAGATTCAAGAGGAAGCTTTATGTGTATAATAACTCCACTTTTGAAGTCCGAAATCCAGGCGGGTGAAGCTGCGGGAAGCTAGTATATTATATTATCTGCCATGTCTACCCGCACATAAGCCCCGCTCGTCGCGAGCACTTAGCCGGTAGCCCGCGGCACTCTGATTTATGTGTGGCCGACATTCAGGCGCGACAATTTATTTCAATTAACGCCTAGCGCCTCCAGCTGTATTATGCATCCACAAGATCATAATAATTATTCAACTGGATTCGTGCATTAATAACGAACTTCACACAATATGGGACACGTTTAATATAACAATGTTGTACAGTTTCGTTTTAATATAACTGTGTAACGTTATTTCTCAACATTTGAACAAGATATATCGCTGCTTTGCAAGAATACTGTTGTAACTCAAAATGAGTGAATTTTTCAGTACATACACAGCAGTTTGAAGTTTTTTTTTAAGTTTTAAGTACTATAATTTGAGTGTATACGATTTACTACTATTGTGTGTAATAGATAAAAAATTTTAGTACTTCAAACTTAAGGAAAAACTTCAACTGCTGTATTGAGAAATTGACTCATTTTGAGTTACAACAGTATTCTTCCAAAGCAGCGATATGTGATCCATTAATGTGTGAAATTAAATATAGATAGTGCCACGCTGCATGCAAGCATGTAGCGGAATTGGGCCGGCGCGACCGGGGAGGCACCACTCAGTTACTCGGAGGGAGGAGGGCAACGCATTTGTAACCTCTATGCGGATGTCTATGGGCGTCGGTAGTCATGAAAATGCCTCCAAGTGCTTATTTGTCCCCTTATACAAAAGATAGAGACGATATAACGTACTCTGATAGAACTTAAAAGTATTCAAATGATCAAGTAGAAAGTATTCAAGTAATAAATATAATTGATGGTAGCACGCGCTCGTAGCGTCGTAGCAGGCCGCGTAGCATGCTACTGATCCGGACTCATGTCACATTGCCCTACCAAAAACTGAACTTGGTCATGATATTTCACTTCTAAAGTTGTCCAATAGTTTTACAATAAATAATACACTAAATCATAATAATGTGCCTGACTAAATTTAGTCTCTTCAATACCCAGCGGATAAGGATATTTTATAGTGCACAACTGTTTTTAAATTAGGTACCTGTTTATCCGAAATGTTATGGACTACTGTAAATATACATATATACATTAGACGTAGACAGTATATTTTCTCCGTAGCTGATCTTAATTTGTCGCAAGAACCATGGGCTGTGATTAAAAATTGAGGAACAGTATTTTACCAACAGATACTAGCTTCATACATAGTATTTTCACTCCTGCATACGACGTTGATAGTACCAAATAGTTATGTCTGTACATATTGCCAGGCTCAGCGTTTTCAAAGACACTAAAGAGATTACAGTCTGATTATGAAAGATTCCTTGGACGTCGATATACTTAGTACATTTTAATCGATTTCTCTGATCAATCATTTTTACCCGACTGCGTATAAAAGAGGATAATGTTGCTTTAGGGTGTATACAGCAACTACCAAGCTGCCGACCGATCGTCTTTACGGATTTATACTCATGCGGTGTCATTAGATTCGCCTTGATTGACATGGAGTACAACTTATAAATTTATAAATACAGTTTGTATGTTTGTTTGTTTGTTTGTTTACTCCTTCACGCAAAAACTGCTGAACTGATTTTCATGAAATTTGGCACACACATAGAGGTAACTTGGATTAACACAGTACGTAACATAGTTTTAATCCCGAAAAAATGTTCCTATGGGATGTCACAGGATGATTTTCCACGATAACGAAATTTACGAGGCTGACACCGCGAGGCGCAGCTAGTTAAAACAGAAATCATCAATTCGGGCTTTCATTTTAATTAAATTATTTTTTTATTCAAATTATTTATCATTGATATTATTCTCTCTATCATAGGCTATGGATACAGCATTATTTATATTAGGGTTGAGAAACGCCTCTGTAAAATATAACCTATGTAGCATATTCGGAATAGGTATATAACGTTACATTTAGGGATGTGTTAAACGCTCCCACGCTTATTCGTGATGCAAACATTTTACTGCAAATCTCGATTATACCCCAGAATTCATTTGTTCGCTAAAAGCGTGACTATTCTCAAATCCAATGAAGCTCCGCAAACAGCGAGTGGTACCTCGCGAAAAAGTCCTTTTAAAAATGTTGCGGCACGTACGGAGAGGAAGGCATCCATTACTGCAAAGTGGCAAATGTTGATTTAACGATCTAATTCAACGCCAAAGTAAATAATCATGATTTTTTTATGCTTGTGTACCAAATTAAATTATTTGCCGGTTCGTATTTTTTGGAATTTGGGTACCGGCTCTCTATATTCTAATTATGTATACTTGAGAGAGAAATTTTATTAATTCTTCATAGAAAAGATTGTTTTATAGCAATTGAATGGGCCTGCACGACTGGGAAACTACCTTCTTTTACAAAACATTGGCGTGAAATAATGGGTACTCTGTTATATTTTATTTCACTCTATAAATATCTAGGACTCTCTCAAAATCTCAAATTTGTTAGAATATTAAGCAAATGTAATTGGTCTCTTTATTTGACATGGTATTAATAATATATTTCTCTTATTTTCTCGTATATGTATTTAAAACTAGCTTCCGCGCGCGACTTCGCCCGCGTGGATTTCGGATTATAAAAAATCCCTTTAAATTTTAACTTATTATGTTATTCTGATATGAAAGCTATATTACTGTAAAGTTTCATGAAAATCCGTTCAGTAGTTTTTGTGTGAAAGAGTAACAAGCATTCACACAAACTTTCGCATTTATAATATTAGTAGGACTACTCAAATTATATCGTGGCTTCTTAAATATTACTTATTACAATTACAATAAAACAACTTTAACCGATTTTATCGTTATGACTCAGATCAGATCACGACGCGTGAAATCAAATTTCATGACGTAGGAAATAGGACTGTCCTGCGCGGTACAATGTAAATTAGGTACTCCCCTGAGACCTTACCCGGACCTGCCGGAGTTTTACTAGTAAAATTAGAAATTCAATGCAGTGCAGCCTTATATTATCACTCAAATAATCTTTACAAACCTATTTTTTATCATTCAAACAATATCCTCCTCTATTTTTTTAGAAGAGTCAGAATCAATAAGTTATTTAATCCAGTAGCAGTTACCACACCAGACGTAATTAACAAGTGGCAGATATAGTGGAGTTCCTGGGGTTTTTACCTCGGACTAGAGTTACAGTGAATGAATTAATATGATCGGTGTGGGATATTGTTTTTTAAACTATAAATTGCAATGTTTACCCATTATTTTTTTGTGCATTTCATTTATTATTTTTTTTGTTTTTTTTTAACAAATTATTATAAAAAAATATAATGTTTGACCATATATTTTCACTTAAAATAGTATTTTTTTTATTAATATGTTAAATCTTACCCGAGTAGACATGTATAGGAACATTTTTCAAAGATACCTGTGTATGAAAATAGCAGTAGGGATCTCGAACAGGCAGAAAAACGTGGAGGGGAGAGCAGAGCGGCAGCTGCTATATACAATGGAATTTCTCGGCTAGTTTAATAATTATAAGTAAATGAAATGTACTCTATTGTGTACATTTAAAAAAATAAGGTAATTATTTACGACGTTAGTAGAAAAGCAAAAAAAAAAAATTTGTACAGAATCTGTTTATTTAAATATATTATATTGTTGTCTACACCTACTTCATCTATCTGTAGTCTGGTGAAGTATTGTAACAACTATTTCCGCTGCACTGTAGTATAAACCACTTTTTCGGCATCCACACACTCGTTTAAGGTGCTCAAATGCTGCATCAGTTGTTGGAGGCAGTGATAACAAAGGAACACTCGTATTTTTGGCTGTTGCTTTTATGAAAGAATTGAACCTCAATGTATTTAAATCATGAATTTTAGACGGAGCGCCTTATAAACTCAAAATACATGTTCATTTCAGTAAATTATAACAATCCGAATGATATTTTGGTGCAAGTGTCTATAAGTCGGTTATATCAGAAATCCTTTTATGGATATCTCGATAATAATCAGTTTTCTGTACGGCTATAAATCTGTCATCACTGCCTCCAACAACTGATGCAGCATTTGAGCACCTTAAACGAGTGTACCTACAAATTCAGATGTGGTTAGGAAATGACGTAGTTATTGAAAATTGGGGCTGGAAGTATTCCAATAACATGTACGTCCCAATAACAATGAATCAATTACCTGCTCCGGATAGTTTATTGCAAATGTTATTTTGTACTTAGTTGCAAAAAGGGGTGTGGAGCTGCGTGTGGATGCCGAAAAAGTGGTTTATACTACAGTGTAGCATGTTTACAGTGCAGCGGAAATAGTTGTTACAATAGTTCACAAGACTACAGATAGATGAAGTAAATGTAGACAACAATGTAATATATTGAAATAAACAGATTCTGTACTAATATTTTTTTTTGCTTTTCATTAGTCGTAATTAATTACCTTATTTTTTTAAATGTACACAATAGAGTACATTATTTCATTTACTTATAATTATTAAACGAGCCGAGAAATTTCATTGTATATATTTATAGCAGCTGCCGCTCCGCTCTCCCCTCCACGTTTTTCTGCCTGTCCGAGATCCCTACTGCTATTTTCATACACAGGTATATTTGAAAAATGTTCCTATATGTCTACTCGAGTAAGATTTAACATATAAATAAAAAAAAATCTGTTTTAAGTGAAAATATATGGTCAAACATAATATTTTTTTTATAATAATTTGTTAAAAAAAAACAAAAAAAAATGAAATGCACAAAAAAATAATGGGTAAACATTGCAATTTATAGTTTAAAAAACAATATCCCACATCGATCATATTAATCCATTCACTGTAACTCTATTCCGAGGTTTCACGGTTTTTTATGCTCCAGGCACTCCACTAATACTAATGGAGAAGCTGAATCAAACAAAAAACTAAATGTCGCCCATTTACACATTTCTTACCAAATGTGCTCGACCGCTTATCGAAACATTGGCGGCACAGGAGTAGCAGCGGCAGGAACCAATGGTATGGATTCGAACCTGCGACACCCGGTGCAAGATTCTCCGCTTATCCAAGCTGTGTCTAAATCGATTCTTGTAGGTATTCAATTCTAATTGATGGCGTGCCACAGCGTTCATCACTAGTCTTCAATTCAAAAATATCCAATTAGGCCGTTTGGAGACTTATGCACAAAGTATATCTTGTGACTGAAAAATGTTGTATATGGTTTTTAATTTAATTCTAGGTATTTTTAACTAGATCCAAGCAGATGATGCAATGTACATGTGAGTTTGTGGTTTATTGCATCTCTATGTTTGACACAGTGGTGTCTACAATAATGTTCTCTTAATAACTTCTGTCAATAAATTAGATTAGAATCAATGATTTTTACTTGGTACCATAGGCATTAGTTACACACTAGACAGTGTCCGTCCCATGATCTATGAGACTATCACTTTTAATCGAATTTATATTTATAGGTTTTCCTGTCATGATCCCTTTTAATGAGTCACAATGAAACAGCAAATTTTTTCATAATATGACTGCAACTTATAGACATCTGCAATTTTATTTATGGTATCGAAATAATAAAACATCGAAATTGCGATTCAATTCAATAATAAGCCACTACAAACGCCAAGTGACATGTAGGTCACCGTCATATTGTCTCGTTTCCTGCTCGCACAAGTTAAACAGTGACGGATCACATTATTCACTTGCTGACAAGACTGTCACAGTTAGTTGTAAGGTTCCCTGTACACATTAATAGTGTCAGTCCTAAGTAATATTTTCTCCATCCCGACTAATAATAAAACCTTATTATCAAAGTATTATGTTATTCTCAGGACTTACCTAAGCTGCCTGTTATAAGTTTATAATAAACAGACGGATCACCTGTTGGAACGCCGACTTGTAAGGGACACACAAACACTTGAGTTTATATTAAGTCAGCATTCTTGTGTAAACTTCATACCTAGTGCCAGTCAACATTGATCTTACATACCTAGTGATTAATGACTCGGGCCAAGTGAGTCTATGTAAACAGCAATTAATAAATTTGAGTCATCAAGAGAGTATTTCATTTAATGTCCATACACCAACGATACGTAGTCAGCAATCGAACCTAGAAGTGGTAGCCCCCGGTATTCGGTATTTACATACCAGTTGCACTCTTGAGCTCTTTCTCCTAGAAGAGGTAGTGCCACACAGCAGGAATGCATGTATTGGGCAGGCACGACCGAGGAGGTACCTCTTGCTTACACGAAACTGGAGTAAAGTGACAACTGTGCTGTCGCGTTTCGTGCGGTGTGTAAGTAGCCGGTGACCTATATAGGGCGGAGGAGGAAGGGGACTACGCATCTGTATAATCTCTATGCTGATGTCTATAGGTGTCGGTAGTCATAATATCCTAGATTGGTAGTTTGCCTCCTTAAGCTATAAAAAAAACAATCTTTCGTTGGGCCATATGCATTCGCCCAAATCTCCTAGAACGCCACATAATTCTGACATAAACTTAAGGCAAGGCTTAGGCTTAGGTCAGTATTTAAACGCCTCCGTATAGATAATGTGTACATGTGTTTGTGTGTGTGTGTGTGTGTATGTGAAATGTAGTACTTTAAGTATCTGAATAATGTGAGTAGGCGATTGTACTTCCCAGATATGTGACTATTATTAGGTATTGCGTCATCTCATCATAAAAATATACACAGTAAAATATACAGGTAGGGATAGAAGAGGGAAGCGTATAGTAGACGTCTTTATATGTATGCTTCCCAATAAAAATGCTTTATTGGCTTTGAATGTCTAGGCCATGAGATCCCAGTGTCTAGGCCATGATTCCCCGGCAGGCTGAGGAGCCGCGAGAATTAGTTAGGAGTGCCGTGGGGCTTAACCCTGGATGCGGGCACTTCACAATTGCGTAACCATTTAGTAATGTGTAATGTTTGTGCCACGAACGGGAAAACCGAAGAGGTACCTCTTGGTCACACGATTTTTTGTTTTTTTTTTTTGGTCACACGATACCGTAATATCCGACATGTAAGATGTCACATCTATGTCGTGTTTCGTGATTATCCGGTGTTTCATTGAAAGAGTGGAAGGAGGGCAGCACATCTGTGTGAATTATGCGGATGTTTATGGGCGTCGGTAGTCATGAAAATGACTGCCGACTACTCGTTCGCCCTCTTATACTATTACAAAAAAACAGTGCTCAAAAAGCAACAGCAACTGTCATTACAAGACGTATGTCGTGAGAGAAGTACATCCTCAGTTAAGCCATGCGTTGCAATGCAGCAATCGCACTACCGCCTCCTTTAGCTTGGACGAAAAGCATTACTAATGTGACACTATTTATATGGAGTAAGAGGCCTTAGCGTCCCACTTGTGCAACGTCGTCGTCATTTTGCGTTTACGTAGTAATTCTTCGATAAAAATTGAGTATATGATTAAAACACAATTATGTCGACATATTGTGTACGCGAATGTGATGTTACAAGAAGTGATTAACCCGAATCAACACACTTTTCAGAGGTAAATACAATTTTGATGTTAAAGTTTTCGTATGATATTTGGTCAAACTTCTGCTATTAATCGGCTCATAAAAATATGTTTATAGTATTATATTCTTTGATTATATACACTTCTAGATACCGCATCAACCACCTG
>LUGF01042380.1:157645-171669 GCA_001625245.1 Calycopis cecrops
TAATTCCTTTTTAGTGACATAACATGTTCATACAAAGTTATTTAGCCAAGTTTTATCAATCTTAAGTAATAGCAAGTATAGATTGCTAACATTGTAAATGATTAAAAATCGATTTGAAATGATCTTAAAAATACATCGATCGTTGTTTGCACACGAAGTGTATCAACCTCAAGGCTCAAACAGTTGATAGACGCCAAAGCTGGACGTCAACGCTCCAAAAACATTGTACAGAGTTCATTGCCACTCCCTCCGAACGGTTGAATAGTGCACGCCGAGTAAGTTGTCTACACGATTATATTTTTTGTAAAGGCCAAAAAAGAATATTCATAAAAAAATATTTTATTTTATTTCATAAATCGAATGTATTATCGATTCTGAACCAAATGGGAAAATTTGGCCGGTGACCAAAAACTAATCCTGTTTACTCTTATTTTATTAATGTTTTAAGAAAGTTTAAGGTCTTCTTAGGACTTAAAGCAAAATCAATGGGTATTTTCTGCAAAACAGGATTGAAAGTTAATTTTGTTACTGTTAATTAACAAAACCAAATTTACAAATACAAGAATAACAAAAATCAAAATACTTCTTCTTCACTTCTGACCATATATACAAATCTATTGCCTGCTTCCCTGTACTTATAATAATATAGCTTTATTCGCAAAAACACACTGAACCATTTACATACAAATTAGGTGAAGAACATTAATATAATAATAAAAAAAAACTAAAATAAAAAATTATATCTAACAAATAGGCAAGGTCATTTTGGTCACAGTGTGTTTCATAAAAGGGTGGGACCGCAGCTAAAGTCAGGGCCTAAGTAAGTAACTTAGAGCTTTAATATTTAAATCCATTATGCTATATTTAAATTTGCTCAAAACCGTCGATAAATTTGATCTAATATACTACTATATCTATCAATATAATGGCTTCCTTTATTCTTACGAACTGACAAAATCGATAATGTAAAAGTATATAATGGACTACTCTATATTTCACTCACATATACTTAGTTTGGCCATAAATACTGTTACAATTAGAAATAAAAAATATTACATTTGAATTTGGAATCTGTCATTTTTATACGAATGTTCATTGTGTTTTCTCATTTTGGCGCCAATACATTTTACAATATTTTGCGATATTAAAATGTGTGTGGGGTGATAAAGAGAACAGAATCGCTGTGATTGCATTACAGAAAGTAGGTATGGAGCCAAATACAATTTTTAAAACTCTCCATACACTAGGTATTATTCAAATGTTTGTGTACCAGTACATTCATAGGTACAATGAGACTTCCTCTGTTACATAGATAGGATCTGGCCGTCCACGTAGTGTTCATACGAAAAAGGTAGTCAAATCTGTAAGGAAAAGTCTTCGAAGAAATCCTGTCCGAAAGGAAAAGATTTTACCTCGAGAAATAATGATAGCACCTTGTAACCAAGCGGTACGCTAAGGGAGGTCCCAAAAAAAATTTCGTTTACGGATGAGAAAGTTTTTACAATTGAGCAACATTTTATCAAACAAAATGATCTTATTTATGCTCAAATTGCTAAGGAAGCTTCTCAATTAGTCGACTGAGTGCAACGTGGGCATTATCCGATTTCAGTGATGGTTTAGTGGAGGGTGTTGGTTATGAAGGAGTGACTGAGCCATATTTTTGTGAAAAACTTATCAAAATGTCGACACCTTAATAATACCATGTTCCATAACCAAGTATCGTCCTTCCAGCAAGATTCGGTCCAGGCAGTCTTGGTTGGAAGCGAACGTCTCGGACTTCATCAGAGCTGAAGACTGGCCGTCGTCTAGTCCCGATCTTAATCAGCTGGATTATTATTTATGGCCAGTTTTAGAGATTACAGCTTAACTTAACGCCATGACAATTTGGAGTCCCTAAAACAATTCATTCGATTGGCAGTGAAGAGTTTCCCCATGGAAAGAGTGCGTGCTTCTATTGATAACTGGCCTCAACGTTTAAAGGACTGTATTGCAACCAATGGAGACCACTTCGAATAAGCTTTTTATATTTTTAATTGTTTTATATTTGTGTATTAAACTGACACACTGTTAAAGTAATAAATGGTATTTGCAATTTTTTTTTTGCAACATAACTTATGACTAGACAAGGTAGACACTTGAGAACACAAGTCAAATTTTTTTTTTGTCATACCTTCGTTCTGACATTGTGTATCTTGTGCATTCTAAATCTATGGTTTACAGTAAGATTTAAAAATATCAATAACTCCATGAGAAAATAAGCAAGTTAAACAACATCAGACCACATATTTATTACAAATAACAGCTTTACTTCTATAATCATATAACTCAATATTCTATAAATTGTCTATACTCTATGGTACTCTATGTGTCCTTATCAGTTTTACTAATGTCATCTGTCAGTTCGTGTATCTGTTCGTCTAGGGAGGTGTACTCTGGGTCTATGGATGTGTCGTTGTCGCCTTTGGCAGCCTTCTCTTTATAACCTTCTACTTCGTCTATGGCGGTATATACAGCGTTCTTTTCAATTTTAGCTAAAATCTTCTTATCGTGGAAAGTGTGATTGTGTGGATTTGCTCTGTAACAAAGTCAGAAACAGCCATTAAGTAGGAATTCTTCAAATGCTATGTGAATGTGTCAACAATAAAATATTGAAAAATATTTTGTTACATTGTAACGTGTTATACGAATATATAAAAAAGATTTTTGAAAGTTTCTAATGACCAGGTATTTAAAAACTTGTGACTATGTTCATCTTCTTTTTCTTACGCACAAGTATAATTATTAACATGCCTTCTATTTTACTATATCTACTTTTCGTAAGAGGTGGAGAACGATGTACTGCGGCCGTAATGGGCTCGCATGACCGTTGAGTTACCTCCGTGACTCGTTCACATAATAACAAGTAATACATTAGTCTGTGAGGAATTTGAAGACCTTTTTAGAATTCCGTAGCCAAATGGCAAAAAACGGACCCTTTTAGATTTGTCATGTCTATCTGTTTGTCTGTCTGTCTGTCTTTTTCCCATTTTTCGTCAAATCTAATGTTTGAAAGATAGACGCTCCCAAAGCGGAAAAATGAGTGCTCCCCCCCTCCCTGGCCTCTAAAAATCTTTAAAAAATGAGACGCCTATACGTTTCGTTGGTACGGAACCCTCGGTGTGCGAGCACGACTGGCACTTGGCCGGTTTTTTAATATTACGCACCTGTTCATAACAACGTTGCCGTGCGAGACAAGGAAGGCGGTACACTTCTTGTTGCGGTAGTCGATGCAGCGCCAGCGGCGTATCCCCGAGGCCTGAGTCGAGTGCAGGTTGTACATGTAGCGGTTCAGTATGACCTGCAGCGAGCCGCGGATGGACACGGTGAACTGGAGGTTGGCGGTCGCTGGGGGCAGAAACGTTACACTCCAGTAATGTTACTGGTCTAATTTCGACTACTTGGACCAGTCCTGTAGCCGAAAGTCGGAACCGTTATGAACTTAGAGACTTAGAAGTTGAATTTGATTTAGAATAAAATGCTGCATCTATGTAAGAAAAGTAAGAACCTGTTCTTTAAAACTTTGAAGTGTATTAAAACATAAATTTTTCTGTAGAAAAATGTACATTCATTCACAATGTACATATGAAGCATTTGATTTTGAATCAGTATTAGAATAATCTATTTTAAAGAACCTTAAGGTGGTGCAATGTCATTTGCCTCCTTGCCCAAAGAATGTAATTCAGGAGCAGCGTGCTTACAAACAGTGCCCAT
This sequence comes from Calycopis cecrops, assembly GCA_001625245.1. NCBI lineage: Eukaryota > Metazoa > Arthropoda > Insecta > Lepidoptera > Lycaenidae > Calycopis > Calycopis cecrops. Next base: position 161,396 of record LUGF01042380.1, read on the forward strand.
TTCAGACTTTTACTGGCGCTGGCGAGTACTCTTCAGCAACTTGAATTACACTCTTCATTTGCTTCTCGCCTTCTGGCCTGAGGTTTGCCCGCAGCAATAATCAATACCTTTTGTTGATGCTACTGCTAGCTACAAGGGCTTACAATTTATTTCTTCAAAAACTTATACAGGGAGTTGATATATGTTGCTAGCTAGAAATACTCACATTTGTCTTTTGCTGGGCTAATCTTGTCGGTTTCCGTGTGAATTGGCATGTCCTCAGAGTCGTGTATATCGTCATCGTCCATCGTTTCATAGTTTTGCATGTCGTCGTTTTCGTTAGAAATGTTTGAGAAAGTTTCTGATTTCCTAATGAAATAACAGTTTCTGTAAGTACTTGCTACTACACAGCATAATAGCATGGCGTAATTAATTATATAGCGCTCAATGGACATAAGTCGGTTATAAAAAGTTTATAACATTATTTATTTTTGGAGAGTAATCTTCAGGAATACTGATTTGGCCATGAAAATTCTTATTTATATTAACTAACAAAAAGTTACACTATTATACAGACATCGGCTGTATTTTATTACCAGCTTTACTCCATGTCTTCACCTGCATAAAATCTATTCTAATTTGCATTTTATCGACAGCAATATCACCTTCTCTAGTGTTATTATTATGACTATATATATGAATTTTCTTGTCCATAATTAATTAAAAAACTACTTAACTTTGAATTAAAATCGCCAACGATATACAAGCTATATACAGGGTTAGATTTTGATCAACGGCCAAATTTAAAAATAAAGAAATAAGCATAATTTTATAGGTGTGTTTTAAACTTTATCGTCTAATTGTAACATTTTGTTACATAAACATCGATTGAAAACGGTACGTAAATATAACTACTCGCCCCAGAAGAGTGTATCGACCTCAACAGCTGATTGTGTTTCGTATCCACTTAAATATTGGATTTTTTTTAATGAATTTTATTAAATGTTTAGATTATGTAATCCTCATATCAATTGTTTTAGGGTCAATAATTAATTTTAATAAAAACAACGGATTAAATTTTTATTAACAGTTTGGCGAGCTTAAAAGTCTTATTAGATTATTTATTTTTGTAGGTTGCAACTTACAATAAAATAGACTTTCCTAAAGGGTATTCAAATATTTGAAATCGACTTTTTACAATAATTAAACTAACTTCTTTTCTTGTAAGAGGTAGTGCAATACGGCATGCTTGCATGCAGCCTAATTGGGCCAGCACGACCGGGGAGGTACCTCTCGCTTACACGAGACCAGCGTAAAGTGACAGTTGTGCTATCTGTGTAAGTAGCCGGTGGCCCATGGAGGTAGGAGGAGAGAGGATAGCAGCGCATCTGTATAGCGTCTATGCGGATATCTATGGGCGTCAGTAGTCATGAACATCTTCGAATGCTTGTTTGCCCCCATGTTGTTACCATAAAAAAACTACCTAATCTACAGTAGTTAATATATTTTCATAAATATTTTAATAAATGTTCAAAATGTAGCCCATTTCTTTTGATGCACAATGCGTTTGATGCAAATTTCTCTATTTATTTATTTAATTCAATTTTACAATTCTTTGTACTAACAGTAAAAACCAAGACAGAAAAGAAAATTTTACATTACAAGCTATAATGAGGTACAATAATATTAGTGTGTATTAAAAATATTTTCAAAATAAATGTAGCATGATTTACAAAATTGATTCGTATTAGTTGTGAACATGTCGACTGTGGGATCCGAAGCTAGCAATCTATATTCTATATATATATATATATATATATATATTATATAGTAGCATAGTGAGTGCCGAGTGAGTCGGTGCGCTCTCGGCAGCGCGCGTCCGCACCGCGTCCACCGCAAACAGCGGCCGGGAGCGCCACAATAGATTGAAGCGCGGTACCCACAGTCCACAGTTACCCAAAGCCACCCGATAGTCAATTTTATTATTAAATAATAAATAATAATGCAGCACGAGAGCACATTTCCGATTCAACTCCAATGAGTCAAGTCCCAACATGTCATACATAAAGAACGAGGGGTACAGATAGGGGTAGTATCCGTACAGTTTAAAATAAAGGAAACGGGCAAATTTACCAAGCACAACGTGTGCTAACATTAGTATGTACCTATCCTCATGCTGATTCCATATTATGGCATTATATTCTAAAATACTGCGCACATACGCAATATACAAAATCATAACAGCTGTTTAATTTTTAAACCTTGACGTTTGTCTTATGATGAATTCAAGGGGCTTGTAGGATGACTGGCATATAGCTTTTATATGTGCGTTAAATGTCAAAGAAGAATCAAGAAGTAACCTAGATATCTATAACTTTTAACTTCATTGAAGGCACTAACTATTTTATTTTTAAGGTCTTAATAACTTTGTGCCTTCTCAATATAAACGCGTCTTTTAATTTCGCTCCACAAATAGGCAGACCATGGTACTGGTCCTCCTCTGCCAATCCATCTGTTGCCGTATGTAGTATTTAAATATCACACACTGCACTTGCATAGTGGAGTGGAGCACGATCGTGTTGGAAGTAGTGGTTGCTAATTAGAGACAGATATACATCTTATAGTAACTCGTCTATTACGCCACGTATCATGTCTAACTAGGTACCACCCTTCAGCCTACCTTCAATGAAGACAGGACCTACTATAACGATGCCTATAATACCAGCCCAAACATTTACGCTGAAGCGCTCCTGGTGGTGACCGCTTTTATCATCATGAGGGTTACTTAAAGCCCAAAAGTGTACATTTCGGCCGTTATAAATGCCCGCTCGCATAAAAAGGGACTCGTCGGTTCATAAAATATTGGTTGCGTCGATGCAAAAGCAACAACACTCACAAAACACTTTTCGCGCGAATCCATCATTATCATGAAGAGCCTGCACACGCTAATAAAGACATGGGTGCAGGCCTGTAGTGTGCAACAGCTTCCACACGTAATATTGGCTGACATTGAATCGTCTATCCACCTCGTTTGTACTGGCACATGGAATTCGTTTCGAAAAACCCAACACAGCGTTTTCGAGCTGTGATGTTATTGTGGTGTTCTGGCCACGACCTAATGCATGTGAAGATGTGACGAACTGTCCGTGATCGAGCAACCTCTGATTGGCGCCTAAAATTGTGCATCTGTTAGGTACTCGCGCGTTTATCCCGCGTCTTCTTAGCCTCGGTAAACTTGCGGGCCTGTATAATCTTTGGGCATCTCACCACGTAGACTTTCTCCGCTTACAATATAACATCTTATCATTTCGTAATATCCATCATTTGAGTATTAATAACTGCGATGCCGAACACGTGGTCACGGCCTTGTTTTGAAGCATCTTAGAATGCTCGCGGTACCATAGTGATTAATGCGACATAATTGCCAACGAGAGCGCGTCAAAATTACAATTAACACTTTAATTATTATTTTAATGCGTATTGATCGCGTGACGCTCTCCGCAGAACTGTCTGTATGTAACTATTGTTTTGCTAGGACGGCGTGACGCCACTGGTAGTCTCTCGCCTTTCGGAGAGTCACACATATAAAATCAAAAGAGCCGCTACGCTTTGCGGCGTGCGACGGCAATAATTATGTTACCCCCACGGTATTTATTTTCGTATGGGACAAAAATATTTATAATATTATTTTTTTTATTTTATAATTCGAATGTATTATCGAAACTGAACCAAATCTGAAAATTTGGCCGGTGACCAAAAAGTAAATAATCCTGTATAAAATTTACTACTATTCCTACCTATTTTTGGCTTGTTCAGATTCGTGTTTTATAAATATTTTGCGGGCAGCACTAGGTAGGTTAATCTGCAAAAAGAATTAAAAGTGTAGGTGGACCATCAACCACATATATTCATGAAGTTAAAGATGTTAGCAACAGTTGTTAAAAATAGAATGTAGAGACAAATGTACAGATATGTATAGATTTTTCAATTAGATTGATTAATGAAATTATACAAATTCTGACTTAAATTTTTAGTATGACCAAACTATCAATCACTATGTTTTAAAAGCTCATATTAAATGATAAATACCTCTTCACCAAAATTAGATTTCCTTTTAACTCCTCGTGATTCATTAAACCATGATTTTGCCTCGCCGTTGTCGGAATCCTGAAATTCGACAGCACAATTATGAAAGTAAAATAACAAGGCAAACAATATTTTAGGCAGTGCAACATTTTTTTTTAAATTAATGTTATTTAAAAATTATAGTTTTCATATATTAATGCAGCACTCACTTAATAGTGTATATCGTCAGTGTCAGTGCAGACCTTCAAAATGCAAAAAATTAAAATTTACAGGAGACAATTTAAACATTCTTAAAGTGATATAAACAATTATCAAAACTACTTTTGTTATATTTCTTCAATTAAGTACATGTGCCCTGCACTGACACCAACTATATATTTATTTTGTTTCTAGTAATTGTATGGATATCAAAATATAGACTGCTTATGGATACACAAAACATATTCAAGAATATATGAGAATGATTTTCTGAATATGAACTTACCATATTTTCTAATCCTTTAATATGCAGTGCTTTTGCAGCTTCTATGAATGCATTCAAACTTCTTGATGGCACAAGGACCTCTCCTGTGTACACATACTCTAATATCAAACATAATGTGGCGTGTGATACATTCTGAAAGACAAAAAATTACTGGGTATAAATATCCATTTTGTACAGGTAGAAAGTACAAAAGAAATACAATATGGCAAGAATAAGCCAATATAGCTTCAGAAATGTAATTTGCATTACATGGCATATATATTTTTGCCAACTTGTTGGGTGTCAAAGTAAAGTATAGGCTATATGACTTCTGAATATATTACTGTTTGTTAGAGTGATAAGATGGGCCAAATTGAATCAGAACATTATTTACGATAAAGATTACCCCGTACGAACAACCAAAGTTAGGTAATTTACCTCAGAATCTGTTTTGCATAAATATTTACCTATCAAAAATTTGACTATCAATTAAAGATTTAAAGGTTAATATTTTAATTGCTTTACATTATATAAATATTTATAATACTCACATTTAGAAAAACTACGGGATGTTGGCAAGGAGCTGATGTTATAAGTTCTTTCAGATATGGACTTGATAAAGCCATCAGTACCTGGTGTACCTTAACGAAATGTCCATCTGCTGCTATAGTCATGTCCACAAACTCTCCATTCTTAAACAATACCACAAAACATAAATTAGGTAAAGCGGTCTGTAAATAATTGCTGTTTTAGTTTTGAAAATTTATAACAACCAACCTGTTGAAGAGAGCTAAATCCATTACAAATGTTAGATTTATAGGATTCCCACGATAGAGAAAATTGCGATTGGGACATTTTTTACAATGGCTTTACATTTAAATGTGAGCTATCCTTATTATTGTATTAGTTTAAATTTATAAAATTTGAACTTGTTTTCTTCAATTCAATAAACACAACAGATAACTTTTTTATTCAACGATAATTTCCTTCTTTTTACTGTTCCGTGATATTTTCAAGAGTATCGTGTACAAGACATTTTGCCATTAAAATGTTTTACTATATTTTAATTGTTTGTTTATAAGAATATACGTAAATGAAAAATATTTATGTGCTGACTTTGAAAACCTAACTTAAAATTTTAAAAAGTGTGTGATTAAGACCACACAACTGAAATAAAACTTATATATTGATTTTCTTTAACGTACTTACACATAACATGTCTTAATATGATATTTATTTTTGAAATACAAAAAGTTTCAGTTAAATCAAATTTGAATGACAACTTCCATTGGACTAGCCGTGTGATGTGATGATGATGTGTGATTTTTGTAACGCTATCGCCAGTTTGCTTTTAAAGCCAAGCGACAGCCTTGTGGTCTTGTGGTGAGCGTGTTCAACCACAGACGTGAGGTCCCGGGTTCGAATCCCGGGTCGGACCGAAAATTGTTATTGGGATTTTTCAATTTCTAATAACAGTCCGGAGTCAGGAAGTTGGCGGTGTTAAACCCCCGTGCCTCGGAGAGCACGTTAAGCCGTAGGTCCTACGCCTGATTTCTCACCGGTCGTTTTTTTAATAAGTTCTTTATTAATTCTTGAGATTTACAAAATATTACATTTTAGTGTACATTTAATTTCCTAAAAATGGTCGTATCGGATTGCAGTCCCATCGGAATATGAGAATGAGGGAACAGAGATTGCACTTGGGTTTGCACGCACACTTGTGCTCTATAATATGTCCTGCGCAGATGGCACGTCTATATAGACGGCCGCCGTAGCCGAAATCGGCTAGGACGACATTATTATTATTATTATTATTATAAAGTCAAGCGCGCGTTCAGAAGTTTCACTTCAAAAATCCACATCCATCCATCCATCCAAATCCGTGTGAACATTTCGTTGTTCTGAAGTCCATTACCGTGCAATTCAAAAGGCAATTCGTTTCCGCGCAGTAGATACCATACTTCTTTGTGGAATAAACTGTCGTCCACAGTATTTCCGCAATAAAACGAATTAAGAACAAGGAGTCAAAAATACTACTTTTTTACTATTTACTTTAAATATTTTCAATATATTCCATTTCCTATTTTTTTAATGTTATAAGATTTCTGTAGGTTCATCGGAACATCTATTGGATGTAACCTGTTAATATCTATTTTATATGTTGTTGTTTACCTATTTTATATTCAGATCAATTGACCTGCTAACCACATGAATTTAAATCTATGGTTAACCAGCTTTGCTTGGCTTTAATTTCCAATTCAGATTCTTACTACACTTCCGAATGTCATACAAATCAAATATTTTTTATGGCATAGGGGGACAATCGAGCAGTCAGAGCCATCTTCATGCCACTGTAGCCACAAACATGAATCTAATGATATCTAATGAGAAACAATTATACTCGTATTAAGGACTGTTATAAGAAATAAGATCGCATTTTGTTTATGTTTAGTAGGTATTATTTTATTAATATTGTGTAATAAGTAATGTGAAATATCATAATTAAATTATTTTTGTCTTGACTATATTGATATAGGCACTGGAGAAAAGCATATAATAAAACGTAACAGAAACTAAGGTACTCCGCGTCCACACTTAAGAAATTCTAGAGCATTTAGCTTCTATCTAAGGGTTTCCGTCATGATGAAAATCTATAATTTTCATTCTTCGGACTTTGAACTTTCAACTTTCTGTGATTTTAGTTTCTCTTGTTTTTATTGATATTAATAATACTTAAGAATAATTATTGAAAGTTCCTACACCGTAATCATACTTAAACTAGTTAGAGCACAGATTTTTTTTCACCCGATTTTCAGTACCTACTTGAAAAATAGCTTCTTTATTAGAAGGGGGACTACTTTCGTACAAGGGATATGCAGCAAATAAATATAAATAACAAAAAGTGAATATTTATTAAAATAAATAGTAACAATATAAAACTTAATAACTTGCACTAGCAGTAGAATAATTCTAACGTCATACACAAAGTTCGGAAGACACCTCGGCGCTACACACAGTTTATTAAAATTAAGTGGTAACATCGGGCACATAGCGGCGTCAACGCGCGCGTTTTTCTCTGCGAGCGTTGCGGCGTCGCGCTAGCAATAACGCGGCGGCCAGTGCCGCTAGCAGCAGCGCCGCCACTGCGGATCCCGCCGCTACACCGCGCAGGCGACCGTAAGCCGGCACGTGCAGCGCAGCGCCACCAGTGCTCGCTGCACACTGCACCGTGGCCCAGTAGCTGGCGCCCTCGTCAACCACGTTCACTGTAAACAATAGATTATCTGCCTTATAAATTCATGATAGCATCAATGTCATTTAAGTCATTACAGCGCCGGGGACATTTTAAACTGCGTAAGCTACATAACTAAGTACGTACATCAAAGTGGATGGATGGAGATGGAGGATGAAAGACCACGCGGCTTATACTAGCCATTTTAAACAATGTCTTACCGGGTAAACCCCCCCCCTCTCAGCGGAAGAGTGGTCAGTCCTCCTTTAGAGCCTAAATGTATTCTCCTCACACGACGATAATAGCAACCCGATGAAGCTATATTGGAATTCTCTTCGATTTCACTTTAAAGTTCAGGTCGGAAGAAAATATAAACCTCGTATCTTACAAATATATGATAATTATATGGAACAACACTTAAAGCCTGTCCATCGATTACGGAGTGAAGTACTCTTTTCCTTTTAAGAATACTGAAAAAGCCACTATTTGTTTGTCCAGGTTTTCTCAAGACTGAGCAAGTGTTGAAATTTGACGTTCATTATAAGTATTCTAATAGAATACTTTTATCCTGTTTTGAATAAAATATTTCTTGTCTTTTTCACTAGAGAGTAGGTTCATGTACCAACCGAGTATATAGTCCAGCTGCGTGGCGGCGGTCAGCAGCAAGCGGTGCGTGGCGTCGTCTGCGGCGTACCAACGTAGCGTGCAGCGTCCGCGGTCGGCGTGCGAGCGCGTCCAGCGCACTAGAGCGCCCTCCTCGAGCAGCCGCACCGTCACGGGCAGCTCGCTGTCCTCGTCCACGCCGTTGACGGTGTCAGTTCCGGCTGCCGCGGCCGCCTCTGTCACCGGCACTGTGTATGATGTGACTTCGTCCTCAACATCAGCCGAGGTTGATGGATCTACGAATTTTAGTAGGTGATTGAAACAAACAAACTAATTCTGTGATTTTAAGTGTATAAATAGGAACTGAAGACTAATTTACCACAAAGAGTGCTATTTTATGTCTCGTAATATTATTTCAATGTAGGAGATGATTGAAACCGAAAAATTCCTTAAAATCTGCATACCGTCAAAAACTTTTTTAAAAATATAATTACCATTTAAAATTACTACACAATTTCCAGAAAGTCGATTAACCCTTCCTGGACAGAGACTAATAAGGAAGACCTAGAACAATCTATTAAGTTTTATTAAATTGTTTTAGATTTTGGTAAGAGGTAGTGCCACACTGCATGCTTGCATGCAGTCGAATTGGGCCGGCACGACCGGGGATGTAGCTCTCGCTTACACGAGACTGGCGTAAAGTGATCGCTGTGCTGTCGCGTTTCGTTTGGTGTGTAAGTAGCCGGTGACCCATGGAGGTGGGAGGAGAAAGGAGGGCAGCGCATCTGTATAGCCCCTATGCGGATGTTTGTGGGCGTCGGTAGTCATGAAAATGGCTCGTTTGCCCTCCTATATCATAAAAAAAAACGATTTAGATGCAGCGACGGATTAAGGGTTTTGAGAACTTGAATATGGTACAAAAATGGTCATATGGCCCTTAATCCTTACAGGGCCCGGGACTGCAGCCTGAGCCCCTAAGCCACATGGACCCTGCGCTGTTTGGACGTAATTAAAATGTTAAATCACCTAAAGTTCGGACGAAGATAGGTTTGCTGAAGAGTCCATCGCCGATGTGGTCCTGCGAGAGAACCCGGAGCTCGTAGTGGGCTGCGGGTCTCAGACCTACGAGCGTGGCGTCTGTGACCCCGCGAGTCAGGATTTTCATGGTGCGCCACTCACTCTCGATGCTTTCACGATACCATACGTTGTACTCCATTTCTATGCCGTTGTGTCCTGGAATATAGAGACTCTTTGAGACTACGTAAAGGCGTCGAGCGGTCCTACACCGAATTTCCTTGCGATATTGTGAGATTGGCGTAATACAGGAATCAGAGAATAGTAACTTTAGATAACACACATCTGTGAACAAGGGATCCAACTAGGATTCCTAATTACAAGCATATGAATTTATCTAACTCTTCACTTCACACGTAGGTACACACACAAAAATCTATAGGTACATATAATAAAAAAGTAAAATTCGTGTGTCTGTACATTGAATATATTTCAGAAAACTAATTGAGGGCGATGTTAAAATAGTATTAGAACACTTTTCAATGGTTTTAAATTTTTTTGTGTCTGTTTTTTCCGGGCTAATCTCCGATATAAACTACTGGACGGATTCGAATGAAACTTTTTGTGGTGTAATATCTATAGTAAGCCCGGTCAACATCAAAAACACTTTATACTGAGGTGAAATCGCTCATTCCTACGGGAAATCGAAATTTCGTCACACTGCGAGCAAACAATAACAAATAACTTAGATTATAATATTACTACGCTACGCGAACGAAGTCGCAGGCACCGGCTAGTAATATAATAAGCCTAATGGCAGTTTTTTTTATCGAGCAATCAGGGTCATTTTCATTACTACCAACTACCATAGATATGCTCAAAGACTTTACCTACACA
>LUGF01042380.1:174321-205909 GCA_001625245.1 Calycopis cecrops
AATTGTGTTAGCAACCACGCACCATCTCGAGTCTCGGCAGTGACGTGACCTAGTGTTTAATTAACTTAATTAATTAAATTTTAATTTAATTATAAATTTAAAATTTCCCGTATTCGTGTTAACGTTCTAGCACTAAGGATATAGGTACTCATTTTCACCCGACGATGCTCTAATTAACGAGGCCCATTTTTTTTGTATTCTGTAACGCATGTTTTGTTATACTTGGCAACATTTTTTTTTTACTAGTATAAGGGGGCAAACGAGCAGTCGGAGGCACTTTTATGACTACCGAAGCCCATAGACGTCCGCATAGAATTCACACAGATGCGTTGCCCTTGTTCCTCCTCCAACCTCCATGGACCACCGGTTACTCGCTCAGACATACCGCACGAAACGAGACAGCACAGCTGTCCCTTTACGACTGTATCGTGTAGACGAGAGATACCTACACGGTCGTGCCGGCCTAATTCGGTTACATGCAAGCATGCAGCGTGGCACTCTTACTAAAACACAAAAAATTACATCTGCTACGCCCACTGTCGTTCACACCACATGTCAGCAGATGATATGTTTAGCACTTAATTAATCGTCACTGCTGACCCTAACCCCCTTATTAATAAACATAGAATAACTCAATTCAAATAATAACCTAGTAATAAACTGACATCTGTCAAATTTCATACTTTTTATGTGTTTTTATCGTAGACAAGTTTCCTCTGTCTACGGTTTTTATAAATGGAATTTGACATGTGTCAGTTAATTACTAGGTTATTACTTGGATTAATTTATTCTATGTTTATTAATAAAAGGGGAGGTTTAAGTTAATACGGCTTTATAAAAAAATATTTTAAGGTATTATAATTAGCTTCAGACCAATAGCTAATAGAAAATCTAATGATTTATTATTCTATTAAAGTAACAAAAGGATGAAAAACATAATATATAATCGCCTAATCTCCACTTATCCTGACTCACGAAGAAACTGAGACAGACATAAAATTATCTAGGATTCTAGTCTTACTCCAGTTTATGGTGTATTGGATTACGACAATGACAAAGACGATAGTGATTCATTCATGTATTATTAGACATATAAACTAAGCTAAACTGTTTTAAGTAGGGTCTTGATGTTACGACTAATATATTATGGACATATAAATTTCTCGTGTCACAATGTTAGTTGCCACATTCTTCCGATATGACAGATTCTCATGAAACTGTGGACGTATAGCGGGTAGATCTGAGAATCGGCCAACATCTATTCTGCAGCTCGATATTTCTACGAGGGTGGGTAGGGTTTGACAACTAATGTTATTAATGTGAATGTTTGTATTTTAGTTATCCTTTCACGAGTTTTTCCATCGCATGCGATTACAAACTCAAAGAACATAAAATACTCTTTATCTTGTTCCATATTTTATGGAGTTGCCGTTGTACAATTTTTTACGTCAGCGATGGCAGTCCAAGTAGATACAATATAGGTATACTTATGGTGTCAACGACACTAAAGCTTAATATATTTTAAGTGAATATATTTCTAATATTGGTGATAAATCTTTATATGACCTTGTCAATTTTCAGATCATGTTATATTATACAGATTTTCATTTTATTTTGTAATACCACTAGCTGAGCTCCACGGTTTCAGCCGCATAAATTTCCATCCCGTGGAAAATAGAAAATCATCCCATGGCATCCTATAGGAACATTTTTTCGGGATAAAAACTATCATGTGTTAATCCAAGTTACTCTCTTTGAGTGTGCTAAATTCCATCAAAAATGGTTCCGCAATTTTTGAAGGAATAACAAACAATCAAACATGATGTTTTTTACAGTATAAGGGTGCAAACCACTTTCATGACTGCCAACGCCCATAGACATCCGCACAGAGGCTTTACAGATGCTTCGCCCTCCACCCTCTTCCCTTCTACATGGGCCATTGGCTACTTGCACACCGCACGAAACGCAACAACACAGCTGCCATTTTGTGCCGGTGTCGTGTAAGCGGTAGGTACCTCCCCGGTCGTGCCAGCCAGCATAGCACTACCTCTTACTAGTTTAGTTAAATTTCCGAACCTACAAGAATACACACGTCAGAGTCACAATATACATGTCATTGAGCTCCTTAACTAGACCTCGCCAACACAGTTTTCATTGGCTTAAATAGATTCAACTAATCTTCCGTGCTTCACACTTACTCATGTCCACGGTACGAACTCCTCATCCGGTCTAATTACACGTAATAACTGTTACTGAGGTGACGATGTTAACGTGAGTCGTGCAGCTGCGGTACTTTAGGTTCATTACGCAATAGATAAATTATATTTGGTCACTTAGTGTAGGGTGTGGAGAAAGTTATGATCTATACTTATATTGTCGACCAGGCTGGCGCAGTGGTACAGGGCTCGGATAAGTGGAGCATGTTGCGCCAGGGTCGCGGGTTCGAATCAAGCCTAGGTCATGGATGTTTATCTATGTATTATATGTATATCTATAATAAAAATCTTAAATATGTAAAATTTCTTAAATATATAAAACATATTAAATATATTCCGTTGTCTAGAACCCGTAACACAAGTCCATACGGTACTTAGCACGGGGCTAGACTAACGTGGTGTGTTCACAGATATTATTATTATTATTATACTGAATATGATACCTAGAAAATTAGTAATAGGTAGTGTCACTGCATGCATGTGAGCAGCCGAATTGGGCCTTCACGATCGGGGAGGTATGACTTGCTTATATGAAACCGTAGTAGAGTGACAGCTGTGCTATCGTTTCGTGTTTCATGCGGTGTGTAAGGTCAACGCATCTGCATAAACACTATGAAAATGGCTCCGACTGCTCGTTTGCTGTCATAAACTACTTAAAAAATGTCTAACTATTTAAAAACTTAAGTAAAAAATAATAATTTTGTCAACTACAATAAAGAGAAATATCATCGTGTAAAATATAGCCTAGACGAAACCTAACAGTAAACAGATTCCTAGCAGAGCAAAGCGTCTAATTCTACAATTCTACATGCCCCAACTAAGGCAAAACCTAGTATTAGTATTAGTTATTAGTACTTACCTAAAATCACAAACTGTACTGTAATCAAAATTGTGACTTATCCTGACTTGACCTTGCACGTTACAAGAACTATAAAAAAATAGTACATATGTGACGATTGCCAAACGGCCTGGTCGCATACACGCACGTTTGACCACGGTAGACTCTCGTGCTACCAAACAATAAGTAACTACTATCTACATACGGTAGACCCGACTATATTTTAAACGTTGCTAGAATAACGATAAGCTGGTATCGTTCGTAAATAAGGTACATCTGGTTTAAATAACAAACATTTTACTGTCATGTTACGTATAAAGTATAAGAAGCTATGTAAGTGCTTTAGCTATATAAGTTATAAGAAGCTATGTAAGTGCATATATAATTTTTATTGTAGGTATTATGACTATAATATTTTTATATTGTCATAGGAATGCTAGACATTTTTCAAAGAAACTAGTCTAAGACTGTGGGAAGGGGGTCTATAAATAGAGATACGGGACGTCCTGCAGGGATTTAAAAGATAAATTGTTAACACAAATTCCGGTCCTATTGTTGCTCAGATCTCCGCGCCGCTATAAATCACCACAGCATTATTTTGATTGCCACACCACTTATTCACTATGTAATGGCATTAAGAAGGCATCCAAGTGATATGATTATAAAAGTAATCTTGCTTTGGCCCACCCGTAATGATGGGCCAATGATGCTTCAGAGCTAATCCTTTTTATGTAAGAGATCTAGGGGCCCTAGACAACTACGCGAACCTGTTCGAAACTTACTTAGAAAATTCGAAATTTATTTTCTTATAAATAATAATCATGGTCACAACGTCGTTGTTTTTGAGCGCTTCTTATCGAACGTACAATACGTTCCATAAAAAGAGCTTTTCCTTAAGAGTAAAGAGAATTTAAAATATTTGTCTATCTATTCAAAACATAAGATATACCTATGAAGAAACTTGTACACTAAACTAGTGACAATTAAACAAATTGAAATTGTTTTTACATAAATATTAATTGCAGTTTAAGTACTCATTATTTTTAAATTACAATTTATGATTTGAAGGTGCAACATTAATTACAAACGTTTTGTCTCTTTTATGATCTAATTAGTACTTATGTGTGTAAAATATAGCTGGCCCCGCGCTTTCACCCGTGTAAATTTCGATCTCGAGGAAAATAGAAAATCATCCCATGGCATCCCATAGGAACATTGTTTCGGGATGCCATGGGATGATTTAATCCTGTCCTATCCTATCCTGTGTTAATCCAAGTTACTCTCTATGTGTGTGCCAAATTTCATGAAAATCGGTTCAGCAGTTTTTGCGTGAAGGAGTAACAAACAAATAAAAAGTTAAATAAACTTTCGCATTTATAATAATAATATAATAGGATAATTGTATTTTAAATTGAAGTTTATATAAGGACCTATAATTTCTTGGTCTATTTGACGCGCATTAGGTATCTTACGACAGCGCATTGCTACGTTATCGTAGCAGATGAGAAACGTAGCACTTCTACAAAATATTCATACTTACAAGGTTCATCAATAGTCTTAGCTTGCGTTATAATCTGTAATTTATTCTATCACGTACATCACTATCAACAGATACTATAAAACATAGTCGCTGTATCCGTCTGACCTATATACACTTAAATCTTTGTTACGCAATGTATTTTGATGCGATTTTATACATTGTAATGGTTCAAGAGGAAGGTTTATACGTATGTAACATGCACAATATAGTGAAGACACACTGACAATTTTAGAAGAGGAGGATTTTAAGTAGTGGAGATTTATTCCTTACTCAATTAAGTAGGTACTTTAAATGTAGTGCATTTAATACAGAATATAATTGCCGCTCACAGCATGTAATTTAAAGGAAAACTTTCGAAGATATTTCACTTAATAGTTAGCAGCGATCGCACGTATTTACTGGAGTTCTTTAGCAAACTAATGATAACTATAAGTATCGATTGTTAATTTCTGATATAATTATTTGATATGCTACCTACATACCTAGTGATAAAAGCCATCGATCACAGGGACCGTACATCAGAGTATCCAAATACCTCATCCACTTATATCACGGACAGTTACGTAGTAGCGTTCAAAAGCTAGGACTGATCTAGCTCCAAGTGGGCATGTCACAGGCATAGATCGGGGGCGCGAGACCCAGTGGGTCTGTGGGCGATCCGAGGCGGTCAACTGGATAATTGACAGCGCGCTCTCTGTACGTAATTAGGTAATGCGGCGGTTGCGGCCGCGAGCGCAGTTCGCGCCGCTCCCACGCGCATCAGACGCTCCACGTCCATGCAACACTTACACAACGCTCCAGAGATTTGCTCCACTGATTGCTCTGACAGTTGACACGTATATGTGTTGCATATCAATCTGGTATGTAAAACATATTGAACAAAAAACAATTTAGACTCTGAAAAGACACTTTTATTAATTTTAGCGGATGAACCTAAACCTTAAACGCCAGGGAATCCATGTGTGGTCATTCTGATATGAGCTGACCTGACTACTGAACAACTCGGCGACTGGATAGTCCCTCATAAGGGACCACACTCCTCCAAAAAAGGACAATAATTTGACAGCTTGATCTAGCTGTCCGATCGATCAGTGCCCTTTTTGGCAGATCCAATGCCAGGGTCGTGCATAAGGGTTCTCATTCTGACCCCTAACCCGTTACAGAGGCGACCTAGCGCCTTCAGACTTCACTGCACAGCCATTCATTGTCTGAGGGGCGGGCCATTATCCACCTTTTGCTCTTTGTGGGACATGACTGTCTCATAGAGAGGCCGTCGCCTCCCAGGACTTATCACTCTCAAGCAGTGACCAGATCGCGCTCGTGAGCGAGAAGTCCGTCCCTCTCAGAACCAATGCCTCCCTGTATGCTTAGCCGTAACCACAGCAACACTACACTCGTTGCACTAAAATTGTCTCCCTGACAAGAACCCAAGCTTCCATGTCCGGTGTCATGCGGAAGGTTGCAAAGGGTTTGAGTTTTCGGCGCTCTAAGGCCGGGTGATGCGCATTGGTTGTACGCACGTCGCGCGTCGTACGTCACATGCTCTACGTTACGAGGGTAAGCTCCTTCTCCGCATCAGCGTCGCCTCTCTTCGCCGGTGCAATTGCCCTCACTTTAACTAAGAGATACATTTCGGCAAACACTTCCACCATCAACTCTTATGTTGGATCCGACGTTGTCGCTATCTCCACCGCCCAAGACACAGTAAGGTAACCCATATAGCATCACCATCCTGTGTTTTGTACGCTGTGCTTTATATAGTAACACTGGAGAGTGCCTTATCATCTGAATTGAGAACTTACACCCATACAGTGGCCCTGTACAAAGGCATGCTTCGGCGAACTCCGGAATAAATCGACGATAGATACGAGTCGGCCAGGAGCCTCCGCCATCACCAAGATCTTCAGGCCCAGCTTAAATTCTCTACCTACTATGACAATGTACATTTTATAATCGGTGAAAAGGGGCTGCTTTACAAAATTTTGACCTTATGCCATATGTGCTAAAAAGTGTGTCAAGAGCTGCTTCCTTATTTCATTTCATCCAAATCTCTCATCACCAAAAATACAGAGCTCCGCCGCCATGTTGCCTACCTATCCGAAAACTTCAAGGCCTTTAAATTAAATTATGACTCAAGCCTCGCTAAGTTAAAATGGTTGTCATTGTATTAAACAGCTATAATATAAACGCAACAAATCCTTACACTGATTACAATGGATGCGTTACAATTGATTAAAATCTCTTGGGATTACTTAGTAAACATATCACGATTTAGTAATGTGAAGTAAACAATGATATTATTCGTATATCGGTTGTTCTGATCATTCAAGGAGACATCAATATTTATTCACGACACGTCTAGTATTTGAATATCGACTGTTCTAATCCGATAACCTGGCCTGCTGGCAGAGCTATGGTTTGTTTTTGGTTCCTACGTGATAGCTATTTACAATTGAATGATAATTCAAGAAGACATCAATATCTATTCGTTCGATTGTAAATAGCTGTCATAGGGATCAAAAACAAACCATAGCTCTGCCAGAAAGGGCAGGTTAACAGATCTGCCCCCTTTTGAAGGAGACCGGTTGCAGAAGCGCTGTGGAGTCTGACACCGCAGTGCTTCTGTGACATGGAGTATCTGAGAAGTGTTTAATTCGCTAATCATCCCTAAATCTCCCTCTCTCCTCCAGGAAGGAAGGCAACACATCTGTAGGTTTAACCTCTATGCTGATGTCTATGGGCTCCGACTGCTAGTTTGCCCCACTGCACTATTAAAATAAAATTTAAAAAAAAAGACAGCAAGCCATCTGCATAAATGGATGTAGATGGGTGTCAGTAACCAGATGGCTCCGTGCGGTCGTTTTGTTGCCCTATCCTATAAAAATATCCTATTTAATAAATGAAGTAGTCAACAGTGTCCGCGGAAGGCTCCGGCGCAGCTACCTGTGTCCTGGCGTGTGCGGTTGCGGTCACGCGACACGCCTCAGACCTTCGACTATTTGTGTCTCCACGCTCCATACGCACAATCGTAATATACAATACACGGTACAATTATAATGTGCACGGTGTACTTGACATAGCTGTAGATATACGATACATTTTTTTTAGATTTTGTTAAGGGTTACGACTTTCGTTATTAGTGTAAATCGCTCTTTTCATGCGCCAATCGGTAGAGTAGTTATCCACCTGGGGATAAACCAACTATAAACCAGCCTTATTAGAAAACTTAACTATAAAAAGCCACTTCTAGAGCCTCTACCGATTGTCCGCGAAATCGAGTTATTAAGAGAGTAGTACCTACTCCTATAAATAAATAGGACCTTATATTGCTGTATTTCCTGGGTTTTAGATGAAAATTTAGATGAGAGCTGAAGGAGGATAGGCTCTACCCACCGCACAAAACCTGACAGATAAAGAACATTATGGAATGTTTTTAAGAAGTTTCTAAGAGAATTATGAAAACAAGGTAAGCTGGGATGGAATGTGAAGAAGAAAAAGGCCGCAATAATAATAATCAGCCTTTTGAGAATACTTTGTTTTCTCTTCAACATTTTTAGTATTATAAATGCAAAGCAAAGACACAAGAGCAAATAGTGGATACAATTTTCTACAAATTTTATTATAACATTTTTTAGTAGAGTGAACCATAGATTTAACGTAGTTAGAACAATTCTAAATCTATGGGCTGAACCTATTATGAGTGCGCGCAAAATGGCAATTCATAAGTTGCTGCAATTGTTTTTTTAATCTAAATGTTCGTCATCTAAATCATCGTCGGCTAATCCACACAATATCATATAGGTACATACATACGGGTCATATTGATGGAAAACCTTCTCGCGAAGTCGGTAAAAGACTATATTTATATCAGGTACTTTATTTTAGGTTCCATTACAAGTATATGCCGCTATTGTTATTTGGACGTGTTCTAAGTACAACTACAATAAAGTATTTGCCATAATGAACCCACTGTGCTTTGTCGTATGGGAGTGACGTATGAATCATTCGATGTTTCAACATAACCCAGGTTACACCGTCATGGACGTTAGCGGCTTTAACAAACTAATGAAAACGAACTGATTACGGTTCGCGGCGGATCTGTGTCATACACAAGATGACTTGAGACTACATGGAAACACCGCCCGGCGCCTGCTGTTTTTAATATAGCATTTAATATTAGATGAAGAAAATAAAAATCTCTTTATCTAGAAGTCTGTGTAGCCTCTGTTTGTCTTAACCCCTTTTTTATTGGGGGGCAAACGAGAAGTCGGAGCCATTTTCATGACCAACGACGCTCATAGACATCCGTACCTGTAGAGGCTACACAGAGATACATACAGAGCTGACCGGTATTCTCCTCCCACCTCCACTGTTGTTGGAATTATATAACAATATCAAATCTCATCCTTCATGTCTGTAGTCAGGCTAATAATGTCTGTGTGGCTCAGGCTCCCCCGAAAATGCTGCCACCTGGGCGTGGTGAGGGGGGGCATGCGGGTCCCTGTGATCCCCAAGACTGAATACGGACCATACCATCCAGGCTCGGGGGAAAGGCCAGACTAAGAACAGCTCAACTGAGGGGTCCTCCACCCGTCCCTCTGAATCAGCAGACGCGGTTGCGTGAATTAGGACGATTGGCGTGCTTCTTTGAAACAATGGCGCGGGGCGCCAAGAGTAGGGTTGGGAATCTAACAGCATTGCATGGTTCCGATGTCGTAGTAGTGTCTCTTCAGAGGCAGCCGGACAGTCGCCAGGGAGGAAGTCTGGCCTTTCGCCAAGGCCAGCCTGTCGCTGGAGGGCTCCTGTTGCCTACAGATCCAGGACCCTCCATTCTCCAATTATAGCGACTGAAGGCACTTAGTCGGTATGCCAGTTGAGTGATCGAGTCCGTCATAGGTCTAGCGGTCACCCAGGCACCTAGTATCATATGTAAGTGTATTCCTATGCCTCAACAAAAAAAAACTATGGTTGGGTGTCCTTGAATAAAACCTGCTACTATTATGCTCCCTTGCGGTATGCTAATTTTGGACAATAATGAATAATTATATAACAATAATATATAAATAGACAATATTTGTATTGTTATATTTTATAGCACTCAAAAACTATAAAGTATGTTGGCTCCCCAGTTTTTATTGTTCTTAAAGGGTAAACGAGCCTTCTCAATTTAGGTAAGATATAGGTAATAGGTATAGGTTATTTGGTCTGAGGGTACATCTACATATATATTTTTAGATGTGTTACCCTCATTTCTTTCTCTCCTTCTGCAAGTCAACAGAAACCCAGAAACGGTATAAAACACGACTGCACAACTTTGCGGGGTACAAAGAGCGCAAGAGGACATGCCGGCCTGTTTAGTTTGCAATGTACCTCTTAATACATAAGAAACGTTACGTACATAGTTTCAATGTAAAGGACGCACATCATATGGAGTGGCACCGGCTGACTGGCGCATGATTACGTCCGCTGGACTGGCCACCATTCCATAGTAATTTGCCACCTGGCCTCGTGACGCGCCGCCTATACACGTAAAGCGACTCTAGGGGCGCGTACGTGTGTGCCTATATATAGGCGTTCTAGAATACTATTCTGCTAAGTTACATAATTGTAAAACTATTAGCAGATAACTGTCCAGTTTTAAGTTATGAAAGCCAGCATAGTGCTAATGTTAGGGTAAGGAAAAAGTCTGAAGTGACACTAATTAGGATTTTCTCTACTCACTAGTCTATGGGTACGACAATAAAGGGCTTTTGATAAAGATACTTAAGTATTGTTTTTACATACAGGACTTTATGATTTCTTATTACTTGTTTCTCTTGTATTAACTTGACCTGGATTATAATTAAAAAGAATCTAAATAATAAAGTATTAAAGTAGTAGGTATTTATTATTCATATCTATCTATACGTATAACAATAGATTTAGAATGTACTAGTGAGAACAATTCTAAATCTATGCGTATAACTCGAACGCGATAAGTTGGGACCTGGCCAAATTCCATTCCCTGCTCTCTGCCCACGCACCAACCCCGATGTCGCCGTATTAGGACGATATCGGGGGAAGTGCGGGGCTACAGAACATTCTTCGCATTCTTGCCAGGTCCCAACTTACCGCGTCCGTGTATAATAAAACAGTAAATTTGAATATATTTACGAAAAACTAATCGGGCGTTATTAAAATAGGATTAAAAAACTAATTGGGGAGATGTTAAAATAGTATTAGAACACTTCAATGTTTTTTTTTATTTGTCTGTTTGACCATTTGTCCGTTTGTCTGTTTGTCCAGGCTACTCTTCTACTACTACTGAACGGATTCGAATGAAACTTTTTGTGGTGTATAGATACTGAGCTTGGTCAACATCAAATATACCTTTTACTGCGGTAAAATCGCTCATTCCCACAGGAAATCGGGATTTCGGCACAAACAATAACAAATCACTTTGAATAATATTACTACGCTACCTGAAGGACGTCCGCACCAGCTAGTCAGCTATGTTTTCGATGCCGATATGGTTAAATCAATGTTAATAAGGAAAATAATATGGATATTTCCTGAAGGGCAGGAAGTGGGAAAGGTTAGCCTAAGGTCGAAGCCAGTGGCGTGCTATGGGAGAGGCCTATGTCCAACAGTGGACTGCAATAGGCTGATGATGATGATGATGATGATGATGATTTCCTGACAACAACTATAGCTGTATGATCTTTATACCGCCAGCCTTCAGACAAATTAATTATCCTGTAGGAATTTGTTTGTTCACATATCCTCTCGGATATCCACATAGGCTATATCTCCCGTTAGTTAATATAAGTTTTTAAAACTCGGCAAAAAAAAATAAGTATTTTTTTAAATGAAAACTTCTTTAGCGTTAGGCAAGGAAAAACGTTATGACTTCGCAACAGCGAACACTTTCAGCTGGTTTTAAGTTTTCACTTCTAACGACAGTCATCGGAACTGCCCATTTTTATTTCTAGTCTATAAACAACGAAATATATAAGACTTAAAGCGTGAAGTTAAAAAATATGAAATTGTAAAGAACTCGATTGGATGCTACGTTACGTTAGGTTAAGTTTACTACTAAAAATTATTTTCTTAAAATTTTAATCGAAATGAAAATAACTAATTTTTTGCTCAATGATTAGGTGTGACGAACTGAAAGTGTTGAAATTATAAAATAGGCAACTTAAGTACCTACTTGAGTAGATGTATAAAATAAGATGGGAGAAAGGAGAAGATTGAGCCAGTTTGCAATTATTTCCAAACAATAAACATAGATGCGTCCAAAAACGAAGTAAATTACTTGATTTATTTTAACGGTGTATAATACTAACGGTATTTGTTTACTCAAGTAAGTATTTTTATAACAAATCAATCTCTCATGCATATGTCTATGTATATCAATATGAGCTAAGTTACAGTGATTAACATACTACTTAGTTATAAGTACCTAAGTTATAAGTACGTACATACCCGGTGGATATTCCCACCTGAATTTCATTTAACGACTAACTGGTATAAACACGTCATATTAAATCACACACTACCTGTCCAGGCATATCTATAGTAGTACTACGTAAATTATATTAATAGCAATAACATTGACGTAAAAGGGTCACAGTTTAAATCAGATTGCGATTATCGAATCCAAAATATGAATAGATATATTGTATTCTTAGTTCTTATCTCGTTTGCGGCTGAATTTTGTATTTTAGTTAATAAAATGTATATACATAGATACCTATAGGTATTTTATAAACTAAACTATATTTACAAGACCTCAAATGTCGATCTCATTGTTGCAAGTATTTAATACACAATACCTAATATCGAAATCGGAATATTTGTAATTTGTTTGAAATAACATATTTAAACCCATGTTGTAAATACGAGGCGGTGTTATAAATACGAAATTTTGTTTGTGTTTATCATTATTTTACGCAAAAATTACTGAAGGTATTTGAAGGTAGGTATATGAAATTTGGTTCCGATATATTACTTTATTTATTTAGATGATAATCTGATTTATGTACCATAAAAATATTTTTTCTACGAAAAATGAATACTTAGTTCTCTTATGATAGATTTCAGCAGATGAAACCGCACGCAAGAACTACTGATTTTAAAATAAATAACATAAAAATACTTTATAACCGAGAAAATAATTTGTTCCCTTGGGATGAATTTTAGGCGGGTAAAACCGGGAGGCACAGCTAGTTCTTTATAAACAAGAATGGAAATTAAACAGGCACTTACGTCTTTATCCCATTGCAGATGATAAGGGATCTCGTTACCGAAGGGGAAGTCGAGATGGCAGTTCATCACCGCGTAGCCGCCGACGCTCGCGCTGAGCCGCTCCACCTCGAGCGGCAGCAGCGACGGGCGGGTGCCGCCCAGCGCCGCCAGCACCAACAGAGTCCGGAACATCGCACGAGTCTGACCACTAGAGGCCACGCGCCGACTGTACCGGCCACTAGGAGCGGCCACTCTCGGCTGCGGTGCGTGACTAATGAGGCGCGCCGCGCTCCCGACCCTGGCTGGTGGCTGGACAAAGACGCAAGATGGGCAGGAAGCTGCGACGCTTACGACATCGCCGTTTAGTCTTCCTTTAAATTCTTTGTTCGTTTGAAAATAATCACGCCATTACCGTTGCTGTTATTTGTTTACAAGGTAGATAAACATCATCCTGATACATACCTGATTTATTGAACGTGTAGGGATAATTTAACCTGGGCAGTCTGTGATTTATTTAGTGAGAGAAGAGACCTTAATTTTTTGAAGTTTATAAACTTTATACCTACTATATACATAGTAACTACTACTTACAGGTAAATACAAAACGTATTCATTATATTTGTCCAAAAAAGTACTTACTATTCAGGCACAGATGTAGGTAAAGTTATTACTTTACTATGTAGGGTCGCTACGCATTGTACGATGTTATGAACGGACTTCCTGAAGGAGGTTTTCTATTCCTTTGCACATAGCTAACATTGTCATTGATCGTGGAGCACACTATCTCCAAACAGATAGACAACTAACTAAGTAGAAATCGCAATTTATGGACCGATTTTAAAACTTTTACTGATCTTAGAAACTAATTATAAAAAGACGTTTCATATATTTTCCAATATATTCAACATCCTACTAATATACATATATCTACTAATATATCTTATAAAGCAGTCTTTCTAAAGCAAAGTCTTATAAAAACTAACTCTCTCCTCTAAACAATAAAGCACCGAAAGTGTGTTAAAACGATGGAGCGAATATTTTGGCGATAAGTAGGTATACATATATATACGAGTCTGGATGGAGTAAATGAAGCAGTGTCCAGGGTAGCATACCAGCACATCACTTTGCAAGAGGGCGAATGGGCGATTAGGTATAAGAATACAAAACGGAAAGGCTGCAAGAATAGATGAGGTAACTGCTGAGGTAATGAAATATTGTGATTTTGCATTCAGGGATACTTTTTGAGTCCTCCGTATTGGGTGCTGGAGGATCGGCAGAGTTCCCGAGAACTGGGGGGTGCAGTCAACATGACCTTGCATAGTATACGGAGTGCTCTAGTGTGATTAGCATAGCGCTGAAAGTGAATGGAAAAAAGCTGTGTGTGCTTTAAACCCCACAACTGTAGTAAAACTTAATTATTTATTTAATATACAAATTCATTACCATAATTACAATGTCATACCGATGTGTGATTTTTGTAACGCTTTCGCCAGCTTACTCCCCGCGTCAAGCGTGCGCATAGAAGTTTTACTTCAAAAATCATTGTAAGGAAAATACAAAGTGTGTCCGAAGGAATGTTGTGGCCTGTGGGAGGCACAGGTGGGTTCTAAGTCCGGAAGCGGATGTACCTATCTATCAAGTTTTCTCAATCCGCAATGTCGTGGAGAAGAATCTGGTCTTAAGGTTTTTTCATTGAACTATATTACTATCGTACGTAGTAGTAACAATTCACTGGGTTTTTACGGTTATTTGACGGGGCAACGTATCGCTCCGGTTTAATGTCAATATTGGCGTTAAGCATATTTATCAGCTTGTCAACTTTATCGTGTACCTATCTGGACAAGTGTCTCCAGGGATTGAGGTACTTTTGGAGTCCACACCATCTGAACTTTAAACAATAATGATCACAATTATGCAAGACTAGGTGCGCCCCGCGGTTTCACCCGCGTAAATTTCGATCCCGTAGAAAATCATCCCATGGCATCCCATAGCAACATTTTTTCGGGATAAAAACTATATAACTAATATAAGTATCCTATATTTTAATCTATGTTACTCTCTATGTGTGCCAAATTTCATGTAAATTGGTTTAGCAGTTTTTGCGTGAAGTATTCCTTCACACAAACAAACAAAAAAATAAACTTTCGCATTTATAATATTAGTGACTAAGATGACTGTGAGAATATGGGTTTACAAATGTATGTGATACAATACACCAAGCTTTATCTTACAGTGTTAATCACAATTTCAATAGACTAGTTATATTTTCGGACAGTAAGAGTGCCTTACATGAGGCTCGATGCGCCTCTGGCTTCAGAAGTGCATCGATTGCCTATGATATTCCATGAGATTTTATCACAATTAATAATAGGGGTACAGATCTCAAATTGCAATGGGTTCCAGCACATATTGGCTTAAAAGGGAATGAGGAAGCTGACCGTGTAGTGAGACTGGCAACCATAGATGGTAACATAACTTGACGACCAGGCTGGCGCAGTGGTACAGGGCTCAGATAAGTGGAGCATGTTGCGCCAGGGGTCGCGGGTTCGAATCCCGCTTGTGTCATGGATGTTTATCTATGTATTATATGTATTTCTATAATAAAAATATATAAAATTTGTTAAATTTATAAAACATACTAAATATATTCCGTTGTCTAGTACCCGTAACACAAGTCCTTACGGTACTTAGCACGGTGCTAGGCCAACGTGGTGTGTAAAGTCCACAGATATTTATTTATGTACCGGATTTTTGGGAGCTTATACCTACATTTAGAAATGTATGTTTAAATGACTGGAGATCTCATTTTGAAAATATATCCAAAGAAAATGGTATATGGTACAAATCCATACAAGGTGAGCTTCCTCGCTCGCCATGGTTCCAAAACTGTAGGCTCAGTAGAAATTATGTTAAACTAGCATGTATACTCAGACCCTAACACACATCAGCAAAGTTTGCATATATAAAGAAAAAGCTGATTCTCCCAACTGTCTGACTTGTAATAAACCTGAAGATGTACAACATTTGCTGATGGATTGTGTCAGGAAAATTGTGTTATGAACGGGAATCACTGCTGAACGAATTCAAGTTGAACTTCATGGATGTAGTAGATACAGAGTATACTCTCAAAACCAACATCATAGGTAGGTACGCAAAAAATTATGTATTACTTAGGTGGTCACATGTCCAAGTAATAGGTACGATGGTGTTGTCATGTCCTTTTGGATAAAAACCTCGAACTAAAATAGAGATTTAAAAAAACGTATGTGAAGAAAAATTTAGCAAGAGGTAGTCCCACAATGCGTGCTTGCACACAGCCTAATTGGGCCGGCACGATCGGGGAGGTATCTCTCGCTTACACGAGACCGGCATAAAGTGACAGCTGTGCTGTCGCGTTTCGTGCGGTGTGCAAGTAGCCGGTGACCCATAGAGGGGAAAGAAGAATAAGGGCAACGCATCTGTGTAACCTGTTTGCGGTTTTTGTTTACGCGGGGAAACTCTTTAGTCACTTAACGGCTATATCGTGCGAGCGAGAGGCATCCCCGGTCGTGCCGGCCTAGTTAGGAATCCACCCTAGATTATAAATTATTAGCTGTGCCCCGCGGTTTCAACCGCGAAAATCGTATAAACTTCAACACCCTGTTTCACCCCCTTAGGGGTTGAATTTCTAAAAATCCTTTCTTAGCGGATGCCTACGTCGTAACATCTACCTGGAGGCCAAATTTCAGCTTGATCCGTCCAGTGGTTTGGGCTGTGCGTTCATAGATGGCTGTCACGTTAGAGTTTTATATATATATAGATTAGGCTATGGATAGGGGAATGAATAATAGAACACGTTACAATATTTAGATAATTTGTCTGTTAATTGTTTAGTTTACCAGGCATCATGTAAAACTCAACTCATTTTGGTGTTTGTGTACATGTTTCTGTCGAGAAAATCGACCCGGCTGCCGCAGAAAGGTTAAGGGCTAAGATCATTTTTGTACCTATAAAAGGGACCCCCTTCTCAAGTTCCCTAAACCCGAGCCCAGCCAGCTTAATCCGGCGCTGTGTAGGATATAAAAAATGCGTAGGTCGCTTGGGATCTCTATGCCTGTGAATTCGCGGGTCACACCTTGTTAAGGATAAAAACATGCCAAATACTGTGACACATGTTTACCAATGTCTTCAGTTATCTTCTACACTGCGTCACAGTCAAGAATTACCATCGTTATCAAAGGTTTGGATACATACTAATGCACGTAATGATGCCACTGTTTGTGTAACAACACACATTATCAACACGTACTCCTTTTTTATTCTATAACAGGGCAAACGAGCAATCAAAATCAACTACAGACGCGTTTGTCACTATTAGAATGAAGACGTTGCTCTCCTTTAGAAGTACACCGAGACAATGTCTAGCACGAAACCCGGCAAAATAGTAGTCACTTTTGGTCCGTGCGAGGTCCCGTGGGGCTCCTTCAAGTATTACGTAAGCAGTGAAGGGGGGTGGGGGTACTTGCTTTGCTCATTTCCTTACAAATTTGAGTAATATTTACACTGATTTTTGCTGACAAGGGGGGAGGGGGGGGGTTAAAAATTACAAAAAATCTGCTTACGTAATACTTGAATGATCCCCTTCCCGTCGTGATGGCCCTATTCGGCTGCAGACTCGGTGCAGTTTTGCCTCATACTCCTTTACATGTCGTCAGTAACACAGACTTAGTAATAATTTTAACAAATACTCAACTTGATGTAACTTAATGATGCCCTCTTTTTTTATTTTATATTTTTTTATAATTAGGCATTAAACAGCCTGATGATAGACACAACATAATTTATAAGGTCGAATACAAAACAGATCTTCATCACCTTGGACAATCAATAGAAATAGTGAATCATGACATTTGTTTTTTATTGGAAAGTCTATTTTGCCACAATTTTCACATAATTTAGGAAAACATCAGCCGGTGGAGTCTAAAGTAAAGGCACAAGGTTATTGCTCGTAAATTGGCTTTGCTCTTTATATAAAAGGTATTTTAATACCAAGCTAGACTTTTTGAAGAAAATTACTTAGGACACACACTGTCTTAATACTATAGCTAAACTAATTGAAATTTATGGAATAAGCTACAAGAAATTATCAAGTGATACACATTCAGTAATAATAACCAATTATATAAATACCTATGTCCAGCAGTGGACATCTTCCAGCTGATGATAATGATTAAATACCTATTATGATACATCACATACAATTTATTATTATAATATCAATTTATTTTACTTATATAGTTATTCAAAACAAAAAGAACATACTAAAAGGTTTATATTGTTTATTATAAAATATATCTTTGTACAACAACCACATTGTATTATACTACACAGCTAGACTATTAATTAAATATTTTGGAATATGCACTTACATTATTTAAATATATTGGAATTATGAGTAATACAAAAAATGAATATTATTAATAATACAAGGCCAATTATTGTAGTTGAAAAATGTTAATTAATTTCTTTTTTGTCTTTTTATAATACAATTATTGACCTTACGTCGTAAAATGCATAGATAGGGAATGAAAATAACATCTTTGTGTTTATGTTTAACCTAGCATGATGAGATTGACAAAGTTCTCGTAGTTGATATTGCCTTGAGAGTCTTCCTGCCCCTGAAGGAGTTGCTCGACCTGGGTGCATAAATGAAAAATAAGTTGAATTACTGCAACATAAGTTGATGTCTATATAGCCTAACCATTCATTGAACAAAGATTGTAAATGAAACACAAAATCAACATATCAATTCTAATGTTGCAAGATTGAAAATCGCTTCAAATTAAATAAAATGATAATGTTTTTATTCAAAATAGAATTATAAAACATCTTTTTGAACATCAGTAATTACATCTAAGACCGGTTCAGCCCTAGCCCTGTCCTGAGAAGAACCGGCGAAACAAACTCAGAGAGTATCATGTTGTAATGACATATCTATAAATATGAAAGTACAAATACCAAGAATTGGAATTTTCCCCAGGCATTCATATGTTTTGAATATATGTTATGCTAACTCATTAATAGATAACACTGTCATCCCGTATTATCAGTGTACAAGTAACTTCAATTGCTATCAAGACCTAATGACATAATATCAATTATTTCTATATAAATAATCTCTTGGTACTCGGTCACCAGTTAATTATATAAATACTATACTACTACTATACTATACTATACTAGCTTCCGCCCGCAGCTTTGCCTGCGTGAATTTCGGACTTCAAAAATTGAGGTTCTCAATTCTTTCGAATAAAAGATTCACAGCTCCTCCCCCATAGATGATAGTGTGATAATATGTAGCCTATATGTTGACCCAACCTGTTAGTAATATTCATGCAAAATTTTAAGTAAATCTATGGAGTACTTTTTGAGTTTAGTCCGAACATACGTAGACAAACAGACACAAAATTCTAAAAACGATATATTCGCTTCGATAATAATTGTAGGTCACACCCCAAAGATTGTCAAAATTTTAAATTTAAATTTTTCTATGGATTTGCCATGTAGCATTTGGTAACCTGACAATTCTAGCTTTATCCCAAGGGATAAATATAATTCCTTACATTACATATGATTTTATAAAGGATTGACAAAATTATACATTAAAATTTTCCCACGGCTTTGCTCACGTAGCATTTAGTAACCTCACGAGTCCTCCCAGGGAATCAAAAGTATCCTATAATCTAAGTTATCGAATCCCTATCTGTATAACAAATTTTATCAAAATCCATTCAGTAGTTTTAGCGTGATTGACGGACAAATATCCAAACAAAGAAACTTTCTCATTTATAATATTTGTGTCAAATGTGATGTCATACTACTGTCACTTGGAACATCAAACTGACTATTCAAGAATGCTTCCCCTTTCGCATAAATATAAGGAAAATATTTAAAATTTAAAAAATAGTAAATGAAAGTTAAAAATTTCTTTCATACCTCGTCATCACTCAGCTTCTCTCCCAAAGTTGAAAGTAGGTGACGCAGTTCGGCTGATGAGATGAAACCATTGCCGTCCTTGTCAAAGTGGCGCAGACCTTCTATGAAATCATTTGCTGTGTCACCACTTCGTGCTTTAGAGATGGCCTGAAAGTTGATTAATGTAATTAATTGTGTAGTCATTTCACCAGTTCACTTCTGAATATAGGTCTTAGAATAAGTACAATTCAGTTAATCAACTTGAATAGGTCAAGTTTAAATAATATATAATTTTATATCACCATATTTTATCACTGTTGCCATAATTGTTAATTAATTAATCTAACAGATAAGATATGAAAAGAAAAAAAAAATGCATATTAACATTTCAGACACATCCTAAAATTTTAGTCATTATCTCTTTGCAACATCATGAATATTATGTTAGTACTTACTTGATATATGGGGAGGAATACTTCAAATGATATTCTCTCATCTGGTTTGAGATGTAAAGTACACTTCTTCACATCAGACTCTGTAGGATTTTGGCCCATGGCGCGAAGGGCGTCTCCTATTTGAGCTACATGAATTTTACCATCACCACGGGAGTCAAACAATTGGAATGCCTCCTGGTACTCTGAAAAAACATCAAAAAAATTATTACATTATGGCGAATAAATTTAACATTGTGTTGACGATTGATTGATTCTTAATTTAGTTATTAATTCAATATTATTATGACATACCTTCTACTGAATTAAGTTTAAGTTTAGGAGGTTCGTACATAAACATGTTGCACTGCAGCTGTATATCGTCAATGTGTACGTATCGACCTCGGGCAGTAATGTTTAAAGTTTAAGCCATAAAAGGAAACTAGGGCGCTTGCAAAAGCGGTTGCTTTAGCCGAGAACGTTGATTGACATGAGTCATAGGCCACACCGCGGCACAGTGCAGTCGTTACGACTGATTTTTATTATTGTAATATATATTTTATATTTGTTAAGGACAAAGCTTAACTTGTTAAGTTATTTGGTATGACTCACCTGCCAACTGGTCTTCCGTGTATCCCGCCTGAAACGAGAGAAAAACAAATTGTAAAATAAAATCATTTTTCAGCAGTTTCAAAAGAACCAGAAACTATTTACCATTTCGCCTGTTTAGAATAATGCAACAAATATGACTTTATAAACAATGTTCAATGGTAATTTTATCAACACTTTGTATCACTTTTCTAACGAATTGATATTTGTCAATTGTCAAAACTCAAAGTTGAAAGTTACGTTGTTTCACAGATAATCATTTTTGGCATTAAATATAAATGATTGTCGTCGACAACAAAATTAATTTTATTTTAAAATTAATAATACTTTAAACGGTACATATATTTTACTCGTAACGTAAATAAGGGCTTTTGAAGGAAAACTTCTATACGCGTTCTTGGCTTGGGGAGTAAGCTGGCGAGAGCGTTACAAAAATCACACATCGGGCTAGGCCAATGGAGTTTGTCATTCAAATTCAAAATTCAAATTCCATTCAAATAAATCTTTTTGTCTTTAAAAAATAAATATCATATGACATATTATGTCATTGTTACTACTGTGTTATTACACAAATTTTTTACCGTAATAAATTTGTGTAATAAATCAATAATAAAGTTTTACTTCAGTTGTGTGGTCTAAAGCACACACAAATGTTTTTAAGCAAAAAGGGGCTACTTGACAAAAAAAATAAAATATGATTGCATCCTTTTTTTTTAATTTGAAGGCCAGCATGATCAATTTATGGGAATTTTGCACCCGTTGGTTAAATTCTATCAAACAATCAAAAATGTTAAAAGTCTTCATTGGAATATTGTACGAAGTGGTAACATGAAAATTTTGAGCTGTATTGTTTAAACACATTTGTTTTGCCAAGTTTACACTTCGCTGTGCAAGTAAATTAGACGCTACAATCGTGAACTATCGTGCAAGATAGAGGCAGCTTTTTTGCCGAATGTAACGCGCCCTAGTGATAATTTTAGGAATTACGTGCTAATAAAATATTATGACAATGACATGTTGACATGTGAAGCCATATCATTACTAACAAAAGAAAATTTGCTAGCACAAGGTTCACATTCAGCCACTAGTTGGCGTGGCAGTCTAGAAGCTTGATCCCTATAGCATAGTGACTCTCTGGTAACAATAAAAAATAGAGTCCGCGCCACCACTAAATTCCGTTAGCCGCGGCACTGCGCCCTGCGGTCTCGAAACATAATGTTGCTAGAAGTTGAATATAGTGATGCGACTCGAGTAGGAATTTGCGACTCGAGTCACTCGAGTAAGAATGTTCCCTCACTCGAGTTATACTCGAGTAAAAAAGTCACTCGAGTTATACTCGAGTAAAAAAGTCACTCGAGTTATACTCGAGTAAAAATGTCACTCGGCGACTCGAATGTACTCGGCGACCCGATTGTACTCGGCGCGACGAGTTCACTCGAGTGAACTCGGTCAACTCGGTGCGTCGAGTTCACTCGGTGCGTCGAGTTCACTCGGTGCGTCGAGTTCACTCGATGCGTCGAGTTCGCTCGGTATCTCTAAAAAAACCTACTCGAGTACTTGCACTCGAGTAGATTTTTTTTTCACTCGAGTACGAGTTTGACAAACTGACTCGAGTGATTCGAGTCAAAACATGACTCGAGTCACATCACTAGTTGAATATCGAAACATCCCATTAATATTTTTAATTATATATTAAACTATCTGCGCTCCACGGTTTCACCCGCGTAACTTTCGATCCCGTGAGAATATCGGGATGAAAAATAGATGTTGGCCGATTCTCAGTTCTCTACTCGATATGCACATAAAATTTCATGAGAATCGGAGCCAGCCGTTTCGGAGGAGTTCAATCACGCACACCGTGACCGAGAATTTTATAAATTAGAGTTACATAAGTTCGTTGTGGCAGTCGCCTACGCATTAGGTACCTATCTCCTTTGCCATTTTACATGTAACCGGGGTTAACATGTATCTACAAAAAGAATACTGACTGATTCATGTCGACATGAATGTAATGCAGACATTTCGTAATCGTTGATACAATAAAATTAATATGATTATAATAAATTTTATAACAATAATTTTGAATGAATAACTATTTTTCAAAAAAGGCGTGTTTCTTTTTCTTTCCTATTTTGGTATTTTGGCACTAATTTTTTTGCAAAAATAACTGAATTCATAAAAATATCTATGATTAATAATAAGCCAACGCATATTTTATTCACATAACAATAGATATACCATCAACGTTCAAATCTTTATATAATATTCATAAAATTTTGTATATTGACTCAATCACTATAATAGAAAATAGATAGATAGAAACAGGAAATGTATATAGAATGTATGAAATATAGGAAGCTTAGAGCATAAAGTATGAGTATTATAGATACTACAACATTGAAGTATGGTATATAGGTTTGCCAATACATGATATATTTTGCCATTTAAAAAACGAAGCCAACAAGAAAATTTTGCCCCATAATTTAGCAAATATAAATACATTCATTTGCAACTCTAAAATTTGCCTGTCATGCGTATGTATGACACTTAAGATGAAAACACTGTTGACCTTGAAGAACAAACCCACACAATTATTTCGTTTGCATACGTATCTGACTGTTTACTAGCGCGCTCTATTGTTCTGGGACAGCATTTGTACTGAACAGACGATCACTTAAAACCTAGAAGAAACTTAGGCTAGAAATAATTATTTAAACAACAAAGATTAATTTTTAATTTATAGTTTAGACATTTTGAAAATTTTTATTACTTCACTCCATAGAGCATATAACCAATGGAGATGCCATACAAACGATCACAGTACAACTTTCTCTGCAATTATTTGAGGGAGGGGAGGTAAACACGTATGGCACACTATTACATTTTGTCAACAACACGCACACTTAGATA
Organism: Calycopis cecrops; assembly: GCA_001625245.1. NCBI lineage: Eukaryota > Metazoa > Arthropoda > Insecta > Lepidoptera > Lycaenidae > Calycopis > Calycopis cecrops. Next base: position 198,049 of record LUGF01042380.1, read on the forward strand.
AAAAATTGTCATTGAGGAAGTTAATAACGAATGAACGAACTGTTGTCGTTCCCAATTAGTTTTTTAAATAAAATTAAATATGTTTATTATTTATATGATAAAATTATTAAAGAATAATATAATAAGGTTTTTTGGTAAAGTCAATCTATTATTATACAAGGAATAGGTACTAAAACTAAAGTAAATGTAATGCGAGTATTACACAATAAAGTTTAAAATATTACCAGTCTAGCTTCGATCGTGCTGGCCAATTCGGCTGCAAACATCATGACACTACCGCATACTAAAATTTATTTGAAATACTAACTACAAAAAACAGTGTCAGGTATTTCAAATATGATGAACAAATTATATTATATAATAAATATGTATGTATGTATTTGTATTTCTATCGAGTTTTTAAATACATGTCGGTCGTACAAATACTGCCCAGCTCTGTTAATATATACATTTAGTTAATTCCTTCAATAAACTTAACTTTAAATATAATTTATATTAAAACAATAAAAAATATAAATACAGTTTAACCCTCTCACTAAATGAAATGCAAAGAATTGATTATTTTATATTTTTCATACTATTTATGAAGCATAAATTCTTCGTATATAAATATCTGTTCTAATGAAATGTCAATTCATCATTATTTATCTCTTATTTTTGCGTAACTATTTTATTTACAATTAAACAATTTTAGGATATTAAAAATCAATTATACATTAAACATCAAATAACATCAAAATCTTTGATTAAAATAATGTCTAGATGAAGCGTCGCCCCACAATCAAAAAAGAATACGAGTCAACAATTATATGCATGTGTGCGTGCAAGCGTTGTGTTACACTGTCGTGTGACACGTCCCTGTGTGTGTGAATAATAATACCAGCTATGTCAAAATCTCCCATAAACCATATTAAAAAATAGACTATTTAATATGACATTTTTAGGTGATTGTATGTAATATTAATAAGTTTTAGTATATTTTATTAAGTAGTTACTTTCTTAAATAAATAAAAAAATGTGTGTGAATATTGTATTAAATAAAATAGATTTATTAAATTAGTATTAAATCACTTAATTAACAGTTTGAAATCACATATAGGTATAAAATTTTAATTTCAAATAAACATGTTCCATAAGAGGTAGTGCCATGCAGCAGCATTAGCCGGCGCGACCGGGGATGTACCTCTCGCTTACACGATACCGGTGAAAACTAATAGCTGTGCTGTCTTATTTCGTGCGGTGTGTAAATAGCCGGTGGCCCAAGGAGGAGAATTTGAATGACAACTTCCATTGGCCTCGCCCGACGTCTGCTTTATTGTAACGCTCTCGCTTACTCCCCATGTCAGACGCTCGTATAGAAGTTTTACTTCACCTTTTTTGATAAAATAAGTCAATAAAATAAAATAAATGTAATAAATATACATAAACCAGATAATATACCCATAAAAAATGGGAGAACTAAAGAAAAGAAACTGGCAACACTGATAAAATATGCCGTAATTTGGCAAATAAAAAATAAATAATTATAAAATAAAATATGCAATTTATTATCGATGATAGGTGATGTGTTTGGTATTTTTTACCCTTCTATATAATTCCGGCACAGGTTAATTGCGCATACCATCATTTTATCCCTGTTAATTGTTTATTTTAAATTATTAAAGCGCGTAATACGTATTGATACTTAAGCGGGAAGCACAAACTATATAGAGAAGGCGGGAAGATTCGTACTAATCCGCCGGAAAGAACTTATCAGCCAACAGTTGGTTGATATTTTTTGACACATAAGCGCGCATTTGACACTCCATCTAGATATTATATTATCAAAGATCAAAATAAAATGATTTAAAGAACTTTTCATTAATGATTCAATCATATTGTTCCGTCACTACCCCTGTACTACGTTCAGTGCTACCAAGGTACCACGAATTTTTACATTATGGAAGTGCCTATAAATCATTTCAAGATTTAGCATAAATATTTTTTTTGTCCTATTTGTATTTATTTATGATAAGAAACAGCGTTATCACGAAGAATTGAAGTAGCAGATCGCCTTTTACAAAAAGAAACTGCACAGTTAACCATTTTTCGGGAGCACTTATTCACGATAGGTAGCGATACGAAATGGCGGCCAGTCAAACGTAGACTAGTTTTAATAAACGTGTATGGCCATATGGCTAATCTACTTTGGCAGAGGGGAATGTCCAGCTTTGCCGACTCCATGGTTAAATGCTCTAAGTTCCACCCGCGGTCCATCCGAGACCATGGACCATGGTTGCTGTTGAACCTATGAAATTCGAAAAATAATTAAATATCCCGCGATAAAATCCTTTAAAGTTGTGTTATTATAAAATAAAAAAAATTGTAGCATATAATAATTTTGTATAATAATGAAAATTTCATTTCAGCCGGCCTTTATGTGTCTAATAAATGGCCAGCTGAGGCTATATCTATGTAAAGTTGTAGACCAGCGACAAACAGTCGGAATTTCATTTCAGAATTCAAATTCATGGTATCGATTAGGAACATCGAACGTAGGTTTTAAATCAAATCTCTTTTTATTTTACATATTATTTTAACCATTAAAAATACAATGAATTTTAGTCATTTTATAAGCATTATAATTATTACAGAATATGCAAAACAAATATCTAAAGCATGCGAAATAATTAATATGATAAGATGGATACACTTTTAATTTATTTTAAGAACACAATTAAATATTCAAACAAAGCTTTGCAAACATTAAAAAAATACTGGGTTTTAGGATAGCAAATATATACAGAACATGTATTTTATTGAAAATAAATCCATCTTCAGTATAATAACTTAGTTCTGAAGAAGGATTCATATTTTATTAGTGCACTTGATTTTATTTTCATAGTAACTTAGTTTCTGAACGTATCCAACCATTGATCTTCTCTTTTGAAAAAAAAGCCGATTGTGCTTGAACGAAACTATGGCGCGGTCGGGTTGGATGGCTATTGGTGAACGAATTGTAGGGGGAAGGAAAAGGAAAAAAATGGCAAAATGGTTTAGAGATTTCTGAAAAGGTTAGTCCATAATTTAAAATAATTTTGTAATCCGGGATCTGCATGGTATCTATTTATTACATTTTCGTTTTTTATGAATGACTTCCTTTATCAGTTCAGAAAGCTGGCAAGGCGACGGGTTGTTCGGCTTATGCTTTGTTCGTCAAACTCCACGTGCCCTCCGCCATTTAGAATTATTTTAAAAATGTTTTTCTATATATCTAGTAAATATAAGTAGCGAAAACTTTAGCTTATATTACTAGCTATACTTTAAATCGAAAATAATGAACCTATCTCATTTGTTCGCAAAAAATGGCGATATCGGCGAACGACAGCGTGGTTATGTCTTGAGGTCTTTTCTGTTCAACTTTTATTAGGAACATTAAAAAGTTGTAGTATGCCTTGCAGATAATAGTGGCATGGCCTCCGGCGAAGAATTCGTCGAGGGCTGGCAAGTAGCGCAAGTGCTTGGAGAAGGCGCCTATGGAGAGTGAGTTAATTTTTTTTACTTTAATACGCACTTGCGTTGTGTAATAAGTATACGAGTATCTCAATATTTATATTATCATCATGATCATCTTAATAATTGAAATCAGACCTTTAAAAAAATGATATTTTATGTTTATTTTTTATTTTATCATACATTGTTTGCACTCAGTAAACAAATGTAGTACAACTTAACTAACAAAATAATGATAAAATTAAATAATTTTGATAGGTTATAATACAGTAACGGATATCTGTTGTACATTTATCCTTACATCAACTTCCTTTAATTATCATATTCTAAGAATAGCAAGTATTTTAAATTATGCAAATAATCTTTCTCTTTAACAGCTCTTAAAAATTTTGAACATTAAACTTTGCTGATAGTTTGTATGAAATTAATAAACTGTTATGCATCTCAATATTATTTCAAAATGGATGGTCTTCACAAATCCAATTTTTGTTAATGCCCGGTTTAATTCCAGTCCAGCAATCCATTCCAGTACCGGATTGATTACTGGAAAAATGTAAACCAGGCATTAAACCGTAATAAACATCAGCACTTGTTCAAATAGTAAAACATAGATCCAAAGAATTAATAGAAATGAGGATATCACCAAGCTCCATGCATTCGGTATTTGAAAAAGTATTATGAAGAAACATTATGTATTTCATTTTAAGGACAACAATTTTGTAAGCAATATTATGGAGCAAATGATCATGGACGTAAATGTGTTCCATGCAGTTTATGAGAATTTGGATTGGGGATACTTTGTGAATTATGTTTGCTTTTGTATACCTATTTTAATTTTTTTTGAATCCTAGTCACTCTTGTAGACTAGTTAAGTAGTAGAACAAAAAATAATTTAAAAAAGATCATCTATAATATTTTGTCAATTGAGACTTATTTCACAAGTCCACTCTCCTTATGCTTTTCTTATGCTTATGCTTCAATATATAATAGCATAATAATTATGAAAAGATCCTGAGGTGAACATTGTGTTGGAGGAACTACATATCCTTACATTGAAGGAGTTGGGGAAGATTAAACCCATTCTTACATAACAATTCCAAATCTATAATGAAAAGTAAGATTCCAGTTCCGTCTTACATGCTGAATAATAATTTACTCCATAATGTAGCTTTAAGTACAAGATTAGTATGCCAACGACTAGTTTAGATATTTGTCTGACAATAAAACAGCAATTTATAGTTGCCAAATTAAAATAACCAACCCAACCCATCTACTAAAAATATAATATTATTTCATGATAGACTGAGAGTTTAAATTTACACAGTATTGTGTGAATAAATAGTCCCTCAGCCGTGCTGGGCTGATTCTGCTGTTATGTGTAGTAATAACACTACATACTTCGTACATTTCTTTTTGTATAATTACGTTTTATAAATGTATGCTATTATGAATCTTAAATTGCATATCAACGGCTTGATGCAAGAACTCATTAACTGACTTTTACGAAACTTTGAGAAATCAATTTTTTCACAAATTTTTCCTTAATAACACTATAATATGATTAATTGATTTTCAAAGTTTGTGTCAATTAATTAAATGTCAATTAGTGAGTTCTTGCATTAAGCTGACTATATGGTACATTCATCACAATAATGGTATTTAGATAGTATTACCTTTTTTGTATTAGGTGTCCAAATAATGTTAATGATTCTTAATAATCTATGCTTTCAAAATGTGAATTATTTTTAATTATTGTTGTATGAACAAATTTCAACCTAAAAGTTATAAGGACATCTTCATTTACATACTAGGGGTATTACACAGGATATACAAGGGTTGTCACCCATCCTGTTTTTTCAGGATATGTCCCGGTTTTAGTATTGTCCTGGATATTCCAGTAGTTATTCGAAAGTATCCTGGGCTTTAAAAGTGCCATGTTACCTGAGGTTTTATAATTTAATTCCATCCATGTGGATATTCTATTCGAACACCTATTTTTCTTAAAATATGCATTTGTATTTTATTTCACTTAGTTTCAATAGATTTAATCATAATTATTTTTCTGTACATAATAATACTTAGCTCTTCTTTACTCTGCCAATTCTTAAATAGCCAATGGGGAGGCAGTAGTTGAAAGTCAGGTTCATCCATTGGGGAAATTATTGATTTGTACTTGTCTTTATGGATATGGTCGGTAGTCACAAGAAGACAAAAAAAAATGTATGATCTATTAATTTGACCCTTGTTCATCCTCTGGTGTCACCCACTTCGAGAAAGAGCCCGTAGATTCGAACACGTAATAGATACGGAACTAGATGCGGAATGCAATTTGCCTGAAAAAATAGTGTGTTAAGAGCGCGGCGCATCCTTGAAAGTTTATCCACCTCGCGCGGTCAGTGCCGCCCGCGCCGCCGTCACTGTTTTTCTACAATTTAGTATTTTGGCGTCGGCGCACCGTCTCGCCTTAGGGTAATCAACTTATTTTTTGGATCAATCATCATCAGACTTCATACGCCCTGTGGCCATACCATCATTTATAGAGGTCGTGTAGCCGGATTCGAACGGCACGATCGCGGAGGCATCTCGTGCTCACTTTACCGCCGTGAAGTGACAATTATGCTGTTGCGTTCACAAGTAAAACCACGAAGAACTGTATAAAATTAAACATTTCTATTATTTGTCTGGTCTTTCTGACGAGACGCGTGGTTCTCGGTCGTTAAAATGCTTGGTCACTCTTTTTGCTACCTATACCTCTTCGCTAGAGAGAATCTAGCACACTCCTCTTGCCAGCACAAGTCCTCTTATGTCAATTACTAAATTCTCTTAACTACACTTTATGGTCAAGTTTTCCCTGCCCCATCTTATAATTTATATTTAATGCTTATTTTTTATTATAGAATAGAACAATCTGAGCCATATGGTGACTACCAACGCTGTTGCCCTTCTTTACTGCCGCATGTCACTGCCCCGTATATATTCTTCGATTTATGTTTTAGTATAAATGATAGTATTTATTAACGACAGGGTCCGTCTGTTGGTGCACTCACGCACGGGCGCGCGCGTCGCTCTCAAGGCGGTAAGCGCGGCGGGCGAGGACGCGGGCGCGCGCGAGGCGGCGCTGCACCGCGCGCTGCGACACACGCACGTGCTGCGATGTCTCGGCGAGCGGCGTCACGGCCAAGTGCACTACCTGTTCCTCGAGTACGCGGAGGTAGGGATGTTCCGATACCCAACGAGTATCGATACTCGGTGACATAACTACAGGGTGGCAAATCGACAAAATGCCACGGGCCCAGCCGGAAAGGGCCCCCGATCAGGGGAGAATCCCAACGCTCAACATTTATTATTACACTTTGTAAAAAAAAAAGCTTCGATGCCCTTCTTTAGGGGCCCTTCTGATGAACTTACTACGGGCCTCGAGCGGTGTAATTACGGCACTGTCGTCATCACTCATGTAAGTAGTACTCAAATCGTTTTTGATACTACTACCATAAAGTATCGATACCTACTTATATCGAAACATTTTAGTTTATTTTAATGGCACTAATGTAAAAAGGGAAATAATTCTTGGTAGTTATTGATGTTCCATTTTTCTAACAAATTCAAAATAATAGCCACAGATTTATTAGTTCAAAAAGTAAAGGTATGAAATACATAATTTATTATCAAGGGAAATTAATTAAATATATTTATATCTAAAAGATATACAAAAAAATTGTCACTTAAGCAAAAAAACAGTGTTCATCTAGATTGCCCAAAAACAGTACTTGCTTCAGGTATTTTTGGGACAACCTGTTCCTTGTTTGTGACATTGTTGTACCTGCTTTGGAAAATAAGTGTTTAATTCGATATCAACTATTTTCGTTTCGATAGTAGTTAGTATCACAAGATTTGTTTCGATACTAAAAGTACTTGTTATCGAAACAAAAATATCGATTACACTGTATTTACTGGTTTCGGAATATCCCGACGCGTAGGGTGGGGAGCTGTTCGAGCGCATCGAGCCGGACGCGGGCATGGCGCATGACGCCGCTCGGCGCTTTTGGCTGCAGCTAGGCGCCGGCCTGCGGTATCTGCACGCGCGCGGAGTGGCGCATCGCGACATTAAGCCAGAGAATTTGTTGTTGGACGCCGACGACCAGCTCAAGATATCGGACTTCGGTATGGCCACTCTTTACAGGTGAGTAGTTAGTGCCGGCGAAGCAAAGTTGATAAGGCGGTGATAATTGAAAGTCAGTCAGTGACCATGGTTGCTGTAATGCTTCTGAATCAGGGACCGGAAAACCCCTTCTTTTGATTAAGCCTATTTTTAGGGTAACCCTATTGAAGTCTTACCCAAATGATAGGGTAACCCTATCGATAGTGTAAG
>LUGF01042389.1:0-10860 GCA_001625245.1 Calycopis cecrops
AAGTGTCGGAGCGGAAAATTGGACGTCTTTGTGAAGACTTCCTCTTCGTTGATTGGTGGTTCGCTCGGATATTAATCGGGTTGTACTTCATAAGGAATGGTTATATTTATCATTATTCATTCATTCTGATCTCAGAAATGATAACAAAATGACGAAACAAAAATAATGTTAATATTTTGTAAAAATGGAAAAAGGTTTTACTTCTAGCTTGTTTGTTTTAATGATGTCATAAGTTACGCGACTGAAACTCTTGTATCATTATAATAAAACAACTTTATCGCGGTTTATAGAATTAATTATTTAACAAGTCCCGACGTTTTGTTTGTTTTTTTTACATTATTTTTAATGACATGTATGCATATTCTAATCAGGCTGTAATGGTACTGTTCTTCCGTTGGCATATACATCATTTAATTACTCTCTGGCATAAACAAGTAAAATAAAAATCTAAATATTTTATTTAAAATAAGAACTCACAAATCTTTTTAGCGCCAATACTTTACTAATGGACACAATGTACGGTTTTTGTTCTTTTAGTATAAGAGGGCAAACGAGCAGTCGAAGACATTTTCTTGACATAACATGACGTTATATAGATACGTTGTCTTCCTTTTTTATCGCCCCTCTATACGCGCTTACCACATTTTCTTTTTTTTAAGTTATAAAGGTTAGTCATATTTCAACACAAATCTTGTTTTAATTTTTTATCGATTTCGTTAATAACATTTCTAACAATAGTCCGAAGTCGAGAAGTTGGCGTTGTAATATTCCCCTACCTCGGTAAGTACATTAAAATCTGATCATATACCTCATTTCCACTTTCGGAAGATAATAATGTTTTGTTTCACACGCGAAAATCCTTCAAGCCATATAAGTTTACATTCAGTTGTGCGTCACTTCGCAATAACTTATGCAAACACATTGACTTAATGCATCTCACAGTCATGGTTTCTACTACGCTTCGAAGTCGTTATCTTGCTAATGACCGCAGATGCAGCATTATCCAAATAGATTTATTCATAACTGAATAATGATACCTAGTAATCAGCATTAAATGAGTTTATGCAATGCTTAGGTATATATATATGTAGGCTGGTATCGTCTCAGGGAGAGGATACCTCCCTGATCTTGCTGGTACATACAATTCATGGAATGTTTGTCGGTAAATTATCATGGTAAAATAAAACTTTCAGAATCGGGCTATTTTTCTGCAAGCTTTCTGTTGGATCTGATCAAAACTAGGCACAGGGCGAACGATTTTGAGCTCTACTCAAAATCGTTGCGCCCGTCTCTAGGGGTAGCACTTCATTTTACAAAACTTAGTAAAAATACGAGTTAATTGTACATTATCTTTTTTTATAATATTTTATTTTTTATGGTATAGGAGGGTAAACGAGCAGTCAGTCAATTTCATGACTACCGACGCCCATAGGCATCGGAATAGAGGCTATACAGATTCGTTACCCACCTTTCTCCTCCCACATCCATGGGTCACAGCACTGGCTGTGTGGCTGTGTCATATTACCTAATAGAGATATGCCCTAGTCTTGACGTTCCAATTGTGACGACCCAAATCCAAATGTGACGTTGCAACCGCTTTTACCGCTTTCTATCGTCAAAATATACTGAGCATTACTTTACACAATCAAGGTCACTCACCTTATCCTTATTGTATTTCCATTTTACCTGAATTTTCCGCTACATAATGAACACGTCATGACAGGTTAATTTCAAGTTAACGTTATCAAAAGATTGTATAAATGTTAAGCCGTAATTATTCTTTCAGGCTTCATGTTAGTTGTTAGTTTCAATTATATTTTGTGACGTTTTCTTTTATATTTTACTAGAGACGTGTTCTGGCATCGTAAATCATCAGTAGTAGCATAAAAGTAACGTAAATGAGATTATTTTAAATGGTAAGAAAATATTTTTTTACACAAATTTCATAAATGACTTGTCCAATTTTTTATTTGATTTTGATTTTTGTCATATATTTTCGCTAAGATCAATATAATTAGATTTGCCATGGTGAAACCGTAAGCACTACTTGTTAAGAATTATAATAATCTAGGGTATAAATAATGTTTACATGTCAGACTTTCTATATTCATATTCATCTTTGCCTGCCAGATTCAGATTTGTACTTGTGACCAAGTATAAACGGACGCGTGTAGACTCTACGTGATCAATTACTTTGACATTTATAATAAAGTATTTATGTCTTAATTAAATGTAATATTTTTTTCTAAATTGACGAAGTAAATTTACAACAGAACTGCATTTTACTAATACATAAGAAGGCAAACGGATAGTCCGAGCCTTTCCATGGTGATTATATCGCGAGACGAGATCCAGAAGACAAGAAGATTTGCAGCGAAAAACGATACCTTTAATATATGTAAATTCATTGGATGGATTCAAATGCAAGTTTGGGGGTATAAATTCCACTATATTCTTATAAAATGATTATTATTATTTATCATCATAATAAAATGATATATCATCTCGTGGTAAACTCACTGGTTTATTAATAATAATCAAATTAGTATATTATATTATATATTCTATATTAAGTTTATAATTAACAACTTCCCTGTCCCTATACAACTCATTTTCAAAACACCCCACGTCCTCGAAAAAGATGCACTGGGTGCTATATCAAATTTAAAAAAGAGGGATTATTGGCTAGAAAATCTAAACAAGTACACACTGAATGTAAAGGGTGTGAAACGACATTTTGTTTAGAATGCTTTAATGAGAGACATGCATGCTTGTGTATTTTACAACTTATTTTCTTATCTATGAATAAAAACTTACTTTATTATGGGAGTATCATTTTTTGCACAGTTCTAGTAGTGATTAAATGATAACTATAAAAAAAATTGCGAAATTTTCTTTAACTGTCTTAAACATTAAGGTTTTTGCTATACGTCCAACCAATGTTTTTAAAAAATATCACTTCACGTTCATACCGAAAAATGTGCTTAAAATTGTATAGAGAAATGAGTCACCCGTGACTCATGAACTTATCCCAATACGTTCCCGTGAGTCACATATGACTCACTGGACAGGGAAGTTGTTAATGTTTAACTTAAGACTAAGATTTTTTAATTTTGTTACACCGAATCGTTATTACAATGATTCAGTGTAACAGAATTCAAATATAATATTATGCTGTATGTAATAAAGATTTATTCGCGGAATATTTTAGTTCTGTCTACTCGCCCGTACCGCCACAGCTTAGCGTCGACGATGCGCTCGCGGTGTGCGACGGTGGGAGCGATCGCATACACATCGAGTGTATACGTCTTGACGATGTGCGGGAGGCGCTCAACAGACATAAGCCCAAACACTCCGCTGGCCCCGATGGTATTCCGCCCTACGTCATCAAAGATAGTAAGAGCGTGTTTCTGAGACCGTTACACCATGTTTTCGACGTTTGTTACAGGAGCTCTTACTATCCAGATATATGGAAAACATCACGAGTAGTGCCCGTACCTAAAAAACAGTCTAGCTCAGACCTTCGCGACTTCAGACCTATAGCGGTATTGTCGGTATTTGCTAAATTGTTTGAATCGATTTTAGAATGTCGTATTCGGAACCAATTCGAGTACCAACTTTCCGAAGCTCAGCATGGTTTCCGGGCGGGCTGTTCCACGAGTACAAATCTGTTGACTTTCTGGACTTATGTAACAGGAGCAGTAGATGACAGGGCGCAGGTTGACGCAGCATACTTCGACTTCCGGAAAGCGTTTGACTAAGTCGACAACGATGTACTTCTCGGTAAGTTTGCTGCGGTCGGATTTACTCCGTCACTACTCAGGTTCTTCGCCAGTTACCTGAGAGACCGGAGACCATACGTAAAGTACGAGGGATACCGTTCGGAGCCATACTACACTCTTTCCGGTGTGAGTCAGGGAAGTACTTTGGGCCCGTTAGAATTTTTAATATTTATCAATGATTTACCAAATGTAATTACTCACGCGAAATGTTTATTATTTGCAGACGACTTAAAAGTCTTTTTAAAGGTTGCAACTTCTCATGACTGCCAGAATCTTCAATCTGACATTAACAATATATTTCATTGGTCTAATTTAAATAATTTATATTTTAATGACAAAAAATGTGCAATAATTAGCTTTACACGAAAGACTGCCCCGATCTCTGTAGTATACCACCTAGGAGGACACAGTATACCACGCGTATATACGGTTAGGGATTTAGGTACAATAATGTCCGAAGACCTGACATTCCGTGCTCATATTCGAGAAATTACATCAAAAGCTTACCGAACTTTAGGATTTGTACTTCGACAGGCACAACATTTTAAATCCATCTTTCTCGTAAAGCTGCTATACAATGCTTACGTAAAAACAAAACTTGAGAGTAATAGCATAATTTGGTCTCCATTTGAAATAAAGTATAGTCAATTGATAGAGAAAATACAAAAAAAGTTTATTCGTTGGCTGTACACAAAATCCTTTGGGTATCCAGTGGGTTACCCTACTATATACCCAAGCCTGTTCCTCCAAGGCATGGTAGGGTACGACAGACTGGAAGTAAGACGCGACATTGCCCTACTTTACTATTTGGTAAACTTATTCCAAGGCAAGAGAAGTAACCCAACACTATTAGATAGTGTGGGCTTGCATGTGCCGGATAACTACACCAATGCTCGCCGTCGTAGACTTTTTTCACTACCGTGTTATAGAACGGCAAGTGCAGGACAAGCGCCACTGGCTCGTGCACTACGCTTGATTAACGATTTCGTACAGATTGATAACAATTTGGATGTATTTTACACTCCACCAATTCAATTAATAAAAATTGTAAAACCTATGTTAGAAAATAAGTAGAAAATAATTAGTAGATAAGTAATGTTATATGTATAAACTTAACTTTATTTAGTTGTATTATGTAATTATTGTGAGTTAAACTGTAGCCTGTGGAGACGCATTAGGCAAATTCTGTAATGTCCCCTCCGGTATGTACAATAAATAAATAAATAAATAAATAAATAAATATTATACGTAGAAAATAACAATAGAATTTAACTTTTTTTAAGGTGTGAAAAATAAACTTTAAAGCAAGAAAAAAATATTATAAAAAATGCACAAACACACAATCATAATGTGAACTAAAGAAAAGCGTTTAAAAATAATAATAATATTATTAACCGCAGTAATATAAGACCGCAAATAAAATATAATAAACAACAGTCTCCCGCGTTGAATTCCAAGGAGTCGAACGAGCACTCAGCATGACAAGAACATTTACACGCCGCTAGCGGACTGTTTACTTGCATCGCCACCAGATTTATATAGCCTCTATTGTATTTTATTTCCTCGCTCGGATATTTTTTCGAGGAAAATGAAACAATTGAACGTTTATAAACATACGTTTCTTGAAAATAGTGTAGTGCATAAAATAATTTTGTTTTATTCATATCTTTTCTTCTCTTTGTAATCCATTTGGGATAATGAGACCAACTATACTGAATTGGGTATCGCTCTGATCTAATCGGTATGAAAGCTTCTATTATATATCGTCATAATAAGTAAGTGGGAGTCGGTAGTTACTAAAAGGGCTGCAACTGCTCGTTTGCCCCCCTACACCATAAACAGTGGCCTTCTGCAGCTTGTGTACATTTTTTTTTTTTTTTTTATAGCATAGGAGGCAAACGAGCAGTTACGTCACCTGATGTAAAGTGAACACCAACGCCCACAGACATCCGTAACACCAGAGGTCTAACAGATGCGTTGCCGACCTTTGAGGAAAGAATAAGCTCTTTTCTTGAAGATCCCAAGGTCGTATCGGTCCGGAAATACCGAGGGGGGCAGCTGATTCCATATTGAAATGGTGCGTGGGATAAAATTGCGCTTATAGCGCACAGTAGTAGACTTCGGGGGATCTAGGTGGTAACGGTGGAATTTGGAATTTCGGCGCGAAGTCCTATAATGGAATTCAGCTGCAGGTATTAATCCGAACAATTCCTCGGAACACTATATTATATTATACATTATATTATATTATTATTATATCAAGTATTATTATTATGTGTCCCATTGTTGGGCAAAGGCCTCCCCCCCTTTTGGCCATTTTTCTCTGTCAGAGCTGCATCACGCCAATCACTCAGGTATACGTCGAGTTCATTACCATTAATATTATTATTATTTATTTCATTATTTTTATATTATTATTATCCATTATATTATTAATTATTATTATTATTAGTTTCTGTATTATATTATGTATTTAGTTTTTTTTCTATCCTCTCTGAAATTGCTTACAGTCCTCCCACGGGACATTCAGTAAGATACGACATCACTTTTATTTAAAAGGCCGGCAACGCGCCAGCAAAGCCTCCAGTTTTGCGGATGTCTATGGATGGCGATAGTAATCTATCAGCTACTCGTTTGCCCCTTATACGCTCTATAAAACGGATACGCTCTATAAAAGTTAAAAAATGAAAAAGTATATTTTTTTCAAAAATATTTAAGGAGTTTTCTTTATTTAAGGAGACAAACGCGCAATCGATCACTGGATGGTAACTGAGACACGAAATATACAATATAGATACACCAATATTTTAAAGAAGTTTAGGATTTTAAATATTGTGTAGTTAAATTTCAAAATTCCCTCAATATTTTTGCTATCCGGCTAGAAATTGAATTACATAAAGGTAAACAATTAATATTTAAGATAGTTTTTAGCTAATAATTTATCTATTTGCCTGCATATAAATATAAAATATGTAACATATTATGCATCATATCTCAAGATATATTTCGTTATTGATTGTTAAATCCCAATATTTTACTTTTAAAATTGTGTTACTGTAATCGTTGTATGTCATAAAAAAATCACAGATCTAAATCTCTCAGTCGCGTCTGGTGAATGGCCAGATGAAAAACAAATGCAAATACAATATGTATGCTATCAATTCTAACAAAAACATTTTACAGCAAATGTTATTTCTAACGCAAGTTCGAAGCGAAAAATAAATATTTTTTTAACATTTGACCTGTGACAATGGTCGAAACAAAAAAGAAATAGTTGAACAGTGAAATCGTCATGATTTCTAAATAATTGAGTACAGTAGCTTACTACTCACGGCTACGGCCCTTTACAAGGCATGTTTATATTTATTCGCTATTTAACTTCTTTGAAAAAAGTATTTTCATATACATCTTTACTTTTTTTAATAGTTTAGGATTAAGAGTAGGTATAGTATACGTATCGCGTACGTATACGTACTCTTTTATCAACGTTGTTTGTTGTAGGTGATAATATCATTACGTTCTCCTATTGATTTACGTTTGATTTACATTAATGTTTAACATTTTGGAATAATTTGTACAAAGATATAATACATCTCACAGACTTAGCATCTACGTGGCTTCGAAGCCATTATCTTGTTAATGTCCGTATATGTAACATTATGCAGATAGACTAATTAATAATAATTGATGTAGATATCTAGTAAGAATATATAACGATTTCGAGCTATGTGTTGGTTTAAATGTTCTACCGTTAATATAAATAAATGTGAATATTTATAAACCATGGTTATTAAAAGTAATATTAATCTTTGCTTAATCAGCAACAAAAATTTAATAAATCTATATTGATGCTGAGTTTTGTATAGAAATTGCGAAAATTATCCAAAGCAAGACTAGCCTAGTTAAAATTATTTCCCCCTCGACGGATCTCCACGTTGTCGTGGTGAGGGGGCTTAGTAGCCATGGCTTGGACAACCACGGTGAACAAGGCCCACTCGGGATGCGTCCATGGAGGAGGGGTCGCGGGAGGAGAGGTGTCTCGGTGTGTCGTTGCCGTGCACCCTGTCTCCCGCGACCGAACGGGGACGCACTGTCTGATACGTTGGCGGTGGTGTTGCAGAGGAAGAGGAGATGCGATGTGTCGTTGCCGTCCTCCCTGTCCTCTGCGGCCGTTTAATGGTTGGTCCGCCGCCCACCGGATGGGACCCACCAATTCCGGAGGTTCTCTACCCGTCCCTCTGAATCAGCAGATGGCGACGTGGATTCGGACGACCGGCGTGGTGTGCTCCGATGAAGCATTGGAATCAGGGGCTAGGGTGGGAACCTGACCCCATTGCATCCGACATGGAGTAGGGTTTGTTCAAAGGCAGCCGGACAGTCCCCAAGGAGGAGGAGTCTGGCCTGTTCACCGAGGCCAGCCTGTCGCTGGAGGCGCCCTGTTGCTTTTAGATCCGGGGTCCTACAATAATAGCGGCTGAAGGCACCTGCAGAGGTTTAGTCGGTAGGGCCAACCCAGTTGTCGAACCCGACACTATACCCGGAAGCCACCCAGGTTTCTAGGTAGCGTGCGTAAAGGCATTCCCCGGCGTCACGAAAAAAAAAAGTTAAAATTATTTAAGGTAAACCTGGATATTTTTTGCTACAAATCAACAGAAAAATAATGTAGGTGTAACTCTTTATAATAATACACTCCCGAGAAACATGTAGAAATAATAAATGTACCTACCCCGTAAACGCTCCCTTGTGAAACTCCATATTCAGTCGCTAATTAATCGTATTCTGGACTCGAATTTTTTCGTTTGCCTCCAATGCTATAAAATGCCTATTTAAATAAGTTTTAAGTTTTCATTTACTAGCATTATTACAACACATACGAAAGCCGTTTAGATTACGTGTTAGAGGGGGATCTACTCAATTGCCTTAAAACAGACGTTATCTTAAGTGGTACAAATAAAAAATATCCACAGTGAAATACCAAAGACTTACGGTGAAGTTTTCCTCGTTTTTCCACGGTATTTGTGTTATAAATCCCCAGCAAAACTTCCAGAGCTCGATATTTTTGTCGGCGCGATAAAGGAAATTCGGGACTCGGGTAATGCAGTGGAAAGGCAAACTCCAGATTTACAGCCAATATAAGTAAATTTACCAGGGGTATGTAAATCCTTTGAATCTTTTTACTTTGTAACATGTAAGTTGGTGGAGCAGTCTTAAATATGTAAGAATAATAACTACGTCTTTAGTTTTTAATTCTTAGATAAACATTATAAGATTGTTTATAATAACTTTAATAACTTATACTTATAATAACTTATACAACGTATTTATTACTTAACGAACGTAACGTACTTTGAATTTAAGATGGTAAATCTTGATACTTGTTTGAGACTTTCGCGTTTGTTACACATATTGTGGTTATTTTACGGATTTTAACACGATAAGACTAATTAAAGGTACTAGTTAAAACATATACCTTTGCTCGACGTTTCGACTGGGTTACACCAGCCGTGGTCACGAGCCGACTGATGCGAAGTGATGACGCAAGCAAGAAGAGGGAGAAGTTTCCAATGGTAAACCGGCAACCAGCTTTTCTGCCATACGTAAAGGGAGTGACGGACAAAATTGGCATAACGTTGCACAGTGTGTAATTTTGGCTTAGTTGCGGCCATGTATAGTTTATGTGTTCATTCAAAAGAGTTTATAATGTTAATCAACTGGTAAAAATTCTGACAGTAAAATTATGTGTACTTTTAGAGGAATATTTTTTTTTGTATCAGGTCATTGACCTTAAAAGAAATTTATTTATTTTTTTTTTGCAAAAATTGAACTGCTTTTCATTTAAATTGTGTTTTAACTAATGCAACGTGAGAGTATCTATTCATGTATTAAATTTAAGAACTGTAGCTTTATTACTTTATAAGTAATTAATGTTTGTTTTATTTTCACTTTTTATTAATTTATAATTTACCCCTGTTATTGTCGCATTTTATTCCTTATAATAAATATGTACAATGTTGTTATATATTATTCCCTAAAAAATTACACACAACAAATGAAGGGGTAGCGAGAAAAACCGTTTCTAAGTATTTCAGAAATTTCTATGGAAATAGGGTTGTCTAAATTAAAAAACGAAATAAGGATAATGACTTCTTAAATAAGACATTGTAATATTTTTGTTTTTAACGGATTGTATCGATTACTACCAGTCCTTTTAATAACTTATGACATCAGGACACCCGTTATCGTGGTTGCAGTAAAGTTTCTGAAACTTCGGCATTGTAAAATACTGAAATAAACCGCGATAACATCCTATAAAATAGTTTTATTGGAACAAAATAGTAGTAATTATACGGTTTCGATATCATTATCATCGCAATATATTCATGTTTCGTCTGATGTTAATATTATGTTGGTTTCGTGATTATCGTCCGTATCACATTCATATCCATCATTAGTGCTATAAACCAAAAATTTTTGCAGTGGCGGGTGCAGTGGCATCGTGAGTAAGTACATTATCCATCAATGGTTTTAAAAGGTGTAATACTTTTCCGGAATTATACGACGTTTCCTTTTGATTTGCCTATTCTCAAATGACATAGTCGATAAAAGAGGGTCAGAAGACTCTAAAGCTCGATGAAACAGATCAATACCAGTTGTTTGGCGGTTGAATTTTAGGAATCACACTGAACGTAATTTTGTCAACGATATGTCGCAGAAAATAGACGTTTAAATTAGAATTAAAGTACCTACGATACCGTTTTAGAGTTATTAGCAAATACTTAATAAAATATGCGTGTTACTTTTTTTAAAATTTATAAATCTATATACATTAATGATACTGTATTAATTCGTTTTATAGAACGCATTCACGTTTCTGTGTAGGTAACTTATAAAAAACGATAATTGTTTTTCCGATACACACAACGTTGCACAACGTTATTTATGAATCACAAAAAACTAACAAAATTGCTCCTATCAATTTAGTCTCTGAAATTAAAAACGGAATATAGGTATAATATAGTAAATAGGTCATTCGCAAAACCCTGTATCTATCATTAGTAAAATGTAGTATAGGGTAATT